>JAOWCC010001679.1:35557205-35756784 GCA_030867875.1 Actinernus sp. WN-2022
AGAGAAGCAATAAAGGAATACACATTTCGACAAAAAGGCGAGTCTTTATTTCATATGTGCCAAGCTGCCAACCCCGGAGTTGTAAAATCTGGAGAATGTTGGTTGAGGTTTTGTTATCACGTAATGTTTTCCGAATTTTTCCGAAGATACCCCGATTGTGTTCCGTAGACTTTCCGAAACCTCTCGGAAAATTGGTTTCAAGCTTTTTGGTATAAAGATTTTTGTTTAAGGACGGTGCCTACTATTGTCAGCGCGCACGCCGTTCTGCGCATCTTGCGTCCCGCGGGTCATCCCGCGAGACAGGCCATTTGCAGAACTCCCGGTGGGGGGGGGGGGGGGGGGGGGGAGACTCCCCATAAAAATAGACGGGGATGCTCGACGTGAGAAATGAAATTCACCCCCTAAAAGATACAGTAAAAACCCGCGTATAAGAACCTTAATTTTTCAATTTAGCCTAAACAGGTTCTTATATAAATGGTACTTAAAGCAAATTTAGGCTACCAAGGTTCTTAAAATAGGTTCTTATACTGTACTGTATTTTCATATGAATTTCACTTAAATATATTATAAATATCATCTCGTAATACATATCAAATGTACAGTAATCATTTATACCATAATGCCGAAAGGCTGTATGTCCTTAACAAAACAGATATGTTCAAACAAACTCATGTAGTCAGTTCTCTGAAATGCCCTTTCAAAGTTGATACCAAGAAAACTAGTTCCAAGCTGCCATTCTAAATGAGGAATGAAAAATAAAATTAAAAACTGTATGGCTCTAGCCCTTGAGGTCTGATCATATTATCATCAGAGCCATCAGCTGTCATTAGACAACTAGTCTTCATGAAAAGTTTCTTAGCGAACATCTTGTCTAAGGAGAGCTTCCTCCATGCTTCTCCGGCCCACTGTGTCATGAGGATTCTCCTTTTCTTCGCACTTAATCTATCATGCCACATGTCCAAATTATCATCCTCCTCTAGCCATTTATCCATTATCACATTGACTTGAGAAGCTGAGGAATGGCCATTAGGAGCTTAATTTGTTTTGATATTTTGCTATTATTTATTTTATTGGGATATATTTTTTGTGATTCTCACAGAGCCTGAGATGGTCAGAAAGCTTTTTTATATTAGTTGAGTGGTAGTAGAGGAACTATTTGAATGGTAAACTTAATAGACTTACACACAGTACTATGTCAAGATGATTATGATGATTATGATTATCCCAATTCATCAGTTTCTACCTATGCACTTTTACCACAACTCCACTGATAAGAACCTAACTTAAAATTTTAGCTTTAATAGGTTCTTATGTGGAGGGTGCTTAAAATGAACATTTTAGCCTAATAGGTTCTTAAAACCCAGGTTCTTATACGCGGGTTTTTACTGTAGCAATATGGGCGTGGCTCACAAAAAAATTACCCCATTTTGAAAAAGCTGTGTTAATTGTGTCATTTTACAGACAGAAAGATGAAGGATTTTAAAATACGGTCGAAAGATATGCTTGAGAAATGAACGATTTGGGAAATCTTTAAATTCCACTACACGGCCACGAAAGACAATTTTCAGCTGTAATGGTATTAAAACAGCCGACCATTTCAATGATTTATCGTGGGAAGATGGTCGAAGAATCGTAGATTTAGGAGATTTACCCGACCAATTGAATGAAGGTTGTTTGGACTGCCATGAATCACTGCTGTCTTTTCGCCCAGCGCCTTGTGCTTTAGGCCTGTCGATGCTTTCGAGTTTCGTCAGTTTCTCCAAACATGGACTCGGCCGAGTATAAACAATGTGTGAATACGGTCAAATAAGCTTTGTGAAAACGGGTAAACCTCTTGGAAATCCAAAGAAGAATGAAGAAGGAAGGACTGTATGGGATCTGAGCACAAAGGAAGCAGTAACAGCTTTGATTTTCAATGAAGAAAGTATTGAAAGACGGGACTGACTCTTTTCCCCACCGCCATCTTGAAAATCTCCCAGAATGCAATAAAAGAAACCAATTTTCAGACTTACTAGGGAGGCCTTGGTAAAAAATGTCAATTTTTGAAAATAAAATTAGCGATAAAGAGGCTTACCGTCCACATAACTTTTTAAAACGCGTGGATACCCCCATTTTTTCTTTTTGTAATCTATAATATAGAAGCTAAACAACGTTTACATATATTTTTGGCTTTATAAAATTGAAACTTGATGTCCATTTCGGCCAAAAATATGTGTGTGTTCATGGTCACTAATGAGGCTTACAAAGCAAAATTTGTACAAAAAATGATAATCATTGTAAGATAAATAGTTTGATTGGCATCCTTTGTGAAGAACGCTATGTCTAACGTTTTTTGTCCTAATATTTTGCCAGATAACCCAAAATATTAATCGAATTAAAAATAGTTTCTCGGACAAAGAAAAATGCTGAGTCAGCACTTTTTTCGATTTTCATCCTTAATTATCTCTCTTAAACGTATGGGTACCCCATAATTTTTTTCTGATTTCAAAAGCTCCTTAGGGGGTTCAAACAATCCATATAGATTTTTAGAAAACAAATTGGTTTGCAATTAGTAGGCACCGTCCTTAAAGAAAAAAAATGAATTTGCGTCAAAATGAGCTGTGAAAGAGCCCCTATAAAATAGGCATTTCACGGGCAAGTCATATTACGAAATGAACATAAACGCAACTCGAAGTAAAATTGTTTATTTTTTAACCCTCGAGCCCAGTGAAAAACGGCGAACTCAATCCATAAAATGGCTGAAAACCGGGAGATTTGAGGGGAGATGAGGTCCAAAATCTGGGAGTCTCTCGCATAAACCGGGAGAGTTGGCAAGTATGTATGTGTCTAGTTTATACATGGAGCTTGGGGTACCTGTGATTTTTCTGTGTCTCGGCATGAGAAAATGTATAAATTTCTCTAATTGGAAAACAGAGCATTGCATCCTCTGGAGAGCTGTCATGTGATCTGAACTGGGAGCGAACAAATGTACAAGAATACCATGAAGTTGAGGTTTTCTCTCACAAGGACCCCGGGGGGGGGGGGGGGGGGGGTGGTACTTACATGGAAAATGGGTACATGGGACATGGGTACATGGGACATGGGACATGCAAGAATTCATTTTGGACGATAATAACGCATTCATAGACCTTCCGGATGATTATGAGGTAGACGCTCAATATAAAAGAAATTCGCAAGATTTTGAGACAATCGATGCTAGAGGCAGAAATCTAATAGATACTTGCACAGCTCTAAACCTACGAATCTTAAATGGGAGAGTTATTGGTGACCTAGAAGGTAAAAAGACCTGTTTTCATTATAATGGCAGCAGTGTTGTAGACTATGTTATTGGGAACAACAACATTCTAAAAGATTTATGGTACTTAATTGTCAACCCTTTGAAACCTCACTTGTCGGACCATTGTCACCTTTCATACGCTATGAAAATTAAGTTTGCACCGAATGTCTCTGAAAAACCGGACGATGATATCACGCTGACTAAGTCCAAAAGGTTGTTATGGGACGAAAAAACAAAGGACAAGCTAAACGAACTCCTAGGATCAACTGAAACACAAAATAAATTAAGTGCAGCTTTAAACAATTGTAATATAGACACAATGACAGAATTATTTACCGGAACCTTATCTGACGTATGCAAAGAAGCTGGCTTGCGCTACCAAAACACCTCATTTAACAACAAAACACCGAAACAAAATAAACTATGGTTTGACGAAGAATGTGAGTTTGAGAAAGAAAACTTAAAATCTCTCGGGAAACAAATTTCGCGCGACCCGGGTAATGCACAACTAAGGTCACTCTTGCACTGCAATAAGAAAGTTTTTAGAAAATTATGCAGACACAAAAAAAACTTATTCTTCAGTAAAAACTTAGCTGATGTTGATTTTAAGAATTCAAAGCAGGTATGGAAAAAACTCCGCAAGCTTTTCAACTTCACTAAGAAGAGTAATAAACAACAAATTGATGTAGATAAAGCACGGGAATTTCACGAGTACTTCAAACAACAGAATTCTATTAGTGATAGTGGAAACACATTAGAAACACTACACACTGAGGAAGCGGGACCACTAGATTTTCCGATTTCTGTGCAAGAGATAGCCACAGTCATAAGTCAATTAAAAGGTAACAAGGCTCCAGGGGCAGATAATGTATTGAATGAAATTTTAAAGACTGGCAAAGATGCTTTAATGAGGCCCTTACACATTCTGTTCAATAGAATCTTAAGTACGGGGCATTATCCATCCCTATGGAGTCTCGGCCAAATCGTGCCAGTCCATAAAAAAGATGACCCCTCTAAAGTAGAAAATTACAGAGGGATTACACTTTTATCGTCATTAGGTAAAGTATTCACGTCCATAATGAACACTAGACTCTATAATTACCTAGTAGAAAAAGGAATATTGAAACCGGAACAATGTGGGTTTAGAAAAAAACACGGTACCACCGATAGCATTTTCATTCTGAAAACCCTTATCGATAAATACGTAAAAACCAAACCAAAGAAGGTGAACAACTTGCTTTTTTCTTGTTTTGTAGATTTCAGAAAAGCATTTGATTGCATACCAAGACACAAATTGTTTGAGAAGCTCAGTAAAGCAGGAATAAACGGCAAATTTCTTGCGGTCTTGACATCCATGTATTCAAATGATAAATCATCCGTTAAAATAGACCAATCAACAACTCCGGCCTTCGCTTGCCATGCCGGAGTAAAACAAGGCTGTATGCTTTCTCCCACCCTATTTAATTTCTACCTAAATGACTTGCCTGACACGCTTAACCAAACAAACGTTAATGATATACAACTAAATGAGAGGCCATTCAGTTGTTTATTATACGCAGATGACCTAGTTATATTTTCTAAGTCTGCAAAAGGACTGCAAAGCTACCTTGAGAAACTAGAGGAATTTTGCGAAACATCAGATCTCCATGTAAATCTTGACAAAACAAAAGTAATGATATTCAACAACTGTGGGAAAACTATGAACAATTACGCTTTTCAATATGGAGGTCATAAACTAACAAATGTTAAGTCATATAAATACTTAGGCATTCAATTAAGTGCCTACGGAAATTTTGCTCTCGCTAAACAAGAGCTAAAAAAGGTAGCGCTAAAAGCATTGTATAAATTAAGGAAAGAAATGGGTGACCATTTTAGAGAAAATATTAATCTGACCATAAAATTATTTGATGCGCTAATAACCCCTATTTTACTTTACGGTAGCGAAGTATGGGGGGTGGATTGTAAAGAAAAACTAGACAAAGACCCAATTGAGTCAGTCCAAACTAAATTTTGCAAATGGCTCTTAGGCGTTAGCAAGTTGTGTAGCAACAATGCATGTAGAGCAGAGCTAGGGAGATTTCCTGTACGTTACCAAGCAAAATGTAGAAACATCAATTTCTGGCTGAAACTGAATGACCCTGAACAAATCAAGTTATCCTGTACAATATATAACGATATAAAAAATAAGGAAAGCAAAGAATTTTGGCACCAAAAAGTAAAAGCCCTGCTGTATCATATAGGGCTAGGGGAAATATGGACAAACGTACAAACATCAGTTCCTGATCGCAAAACCACTTTGAGTATTATAAGCCAGAGACTAAAGGACATAGAGTACCAAACTTGGCTTAGTGACATAAATAACGATAAAAGAAAAGATCCCCGCCAAAGCAATAAATTAAGGACTTTACGCAGATTCAAGTCCAATTATAATTGTGAAGACTACCTCATACAGGTCACCAATACCAATCACAGAATAGCATTGACAAAGCTGAGGCTAAGTAATCACAAATTGGCAATTGAAACTGGGCGTTACTCGAAACCTTACAAAATACCCGAAGAAAGAATTTGCCCCATTTGTACAAATGGCGTCGAAGATGAAGAACATTTTTTAATAAAATGCCCAGCATACCGCAATATAAGGAAAAACCTTTTCGATTATTTGGAGGATCAAATGAAAATCAAAATAAACAGAATGACGCCTAATGAGGTATTTTTACTAATCATAAACCCCCCAAACAAGGATAGAGCTGTGCAAAAACAAATTGCCAAATTTATCTATGAATGCGTAAAAGAAAGAAAGAAAAGGACAACTTCATAACATTCTATGACTAACTTTTATTTATTGATATAACTTGTCTTTTATGTAAATTTATTTGGGCTACTGCCAATGTACACATTAGTATAAGGCTCCAAATAAAATCATCTGTCTGTCTGTCTGTCTGTCTGTCTGTGAGGCCAAGAGGCTCGACCCCTGACCCTGTTTGACCGAATCCGAGCTCCAAAACCCTGATTGCCCCCTTTTTGGAAAAAAAAAACCTGATTGCCCCTCTTTAAATTGTTTTCAAAACACGGTCGGATATATATCCCGGCCGGTATACCGCGTACCGGGATTGCATGCAAAATACGGAACATTTCAAGTCGGAACGTGGCATTGGGTAAACAAATCAGCAGATGAAGTACATAGATAAGTACTGAAGTACGGGAACCTCAGTGCTTGCATGTGGGCAGGCGATCAAAATGCGGCAACAGAATGTCTTTTTTTGACATAGTAGCTAAAAAAAAATAACTGCCTAAAAAAATACTGAACCCCGACCCTGACTGCACCCAAATTATACTCAAATCCTGACCCTGATCTGCCCAAATCAGGCCAAAACCCTGACCCTACCTGCCCAAACGGAGCTCAAAACCCTGACCCACCCGGGCGGCACATACATAATACGTCACAATCAGGAGTACCCCCCCCGGGACAAGGACGCCCATTTTGATAATATAACGAATGCGTGACAATACTCATTCCCAGGGTCTTCCGCACATTGAGCCTGACCGAGAAGACACTGGGAATCGCAGATCAATATGGCTGAGGGAAAGGAAACTACGAGAACGATTTCAGTCCATTAGCCTATCTTGGTGAGTGGTATAAAAGCGTTACGGAAATTCCTTTGATGCAATTTAAGCAGAAAGAGTATCACAAGTTCTGGAACGGCGTAAGTGAAACTGGTCTGAAGCTACTAGAGATTGGCGGCGGTCCAGTGATCTCCGGTCTCATCAGTGCTTCACCACACGTCACCAGCATCACGTTTGCGGAGTACCTCGAAGGGAACCGCGAGACCGTGGAAGCATGGAAAAGAAAAGACAAAGAAGCTTTGAAATTCAACTGGAAACCGCAGTTCGAGTACGTTGTAAAAGATTTAGAGGGCAGAGATGAGGAAGAAGTTGCCAACAGAGAAGAAGAGTTAAGAGAGAAGATAAAAGTGATTGTGCATTGTGACCTCCATGCAAGTGAGATACTTCAGCTGCCAGAAGGTATAGATGAAAAATATGGTCCCCCATTTGATGTTGTTTCTACGAGCTTCTGTATTGAGGTTGTAGTTGGGTAGTTCATCCGAATTTAAAGAAGCTGTGGTGAAGCTTGCAAAGTTCCTTAAACCCGGTGGAAAGCTTTTGATAGTAGGTGTTTTGGAAGAGTCTTTCTATCATATCGCCGACAAGAAGTTCTTCTGTCTCCACGTGAAAAAGGAATTGCTTCTTGAAAGCATGGAAGCGGCAGGTCTTATCGACATAGAAATACACACGGCAAGTGCTGAGGACATTAGTATATCCGGTTGTGATTGTGGCGCAGTTTTCTTTGCTTGTGGAAAACTCGGAGTTTTTTGAAGCCTTAGGAGACTGACTGTTTAATAATAATAATAATAGGCCATATTTATATAGCGCCATATCACCACAGTCTCATGGCGCTTCACATTCCACTGACACATCCCGTCAGTGAATCCCTCGACTGCTATTTCGGCGCCAATGGCAGCCACGCAGTTTACAATGTTGAGTGGTTGGTTAGTGCAATGGCCAGGCTGCTGTACCGGGTGACAATCCCCTTCTCTTTTTCGAGTAGTACAACAGGTTCTTTCACGTCCCCTTCAAATACTGATTAGAAGTAGAAGGAGACAAGGCCAACGGCTTATAAACGTCCCTGCCCAAGGACGCGGCCGGTTTCGAACCCCCGACCTCCCGCACTCTAGACCGTGCTCTACCAACTGAGCTAACCAGTGAGGTGGTTTACAAGGAGATATTAGCCCACAGGAAGCCCAAGCTCTGTTTATGTCAGTTTATTAGGGTTTGTATGGGCATTTTAAAATCTAGCTTTTCGATAAATATATTGTAATAAAACTAGAAGTAATCATAGATTATCAAAGTGTGTTGGACATATTTTTTGTAAGAGAAAGGACTGGGCTTCCTGTGGTAACACAAAAGGCTGAAATATTGCTGCAATGATGTGGACGGTGTAAATAATCCTGATCAAAAATGCTTGTTTTTAACTAATTTTGAATGTCTTATATGTTAATATACAAGGGGATGCATCTGGGTATAAAACTGTAATTATCTTTGTGTAACATTAAATCATTGGATGCGATGCTTATGTAGCTATATGTACATGTGTGTTTCATATGGTTATCATTCATTTGAGCATTCGTAGCACATTTTGCTGTGTGTTATACAGTGTAAAGCATCGGTATAATCTGCAGACTGTGTATAAAATGCAGACTGCAGACTCGGTATAAATTTTATTGCAGACTGGGAAAAAATATATAAAAACTTACCTGAAGTCTTTATCTGTTATTCATTGGGCTCTGTATGCAATTTCAGCGAGTTCTGTTGAAATTTTTAGAACATCATGCTCAAATTTTCATCCCGATCAATTGCCAACTGCAACTAAACCTTAAATAATAGCACAACAGTATCTATTCCAAGAGCCTTGTGCCATTTAATTGAAATTATAAACTCATTTCTCGAGCCTAAATCATGCAATTTCAAACAAGCTGACAATGTTCCCAAAGTTCACGGTCTCAGAACTTTTACATATATACCTTATTTTGAAACCAGTCTTCAAGTGAATCGACTCTATGGGAAAGTGGTTTAGAACATGCACTTTTGAATCAAATGATCAGAGATCGATTCCCATGCCAGCCACGATTTTTTTAAACTTCTTTTTAATTCTCCTTTCTCAGTTTTATTTAATCTTTTCCTCTATTTTAAGCTATTAGAATTTGTCTGCATTAGGGGTGAGCAGGGGTTACAATTGACTGGTGCAACTGCACATGACTACAAAACAACTATGTTTTTAGTGTAGAAGGCAGCTCTAGTAATGGTTGCCGGATTGTTGCAATATTCAGTAAACCTATTTTACATTCAGTAAACCCGATTTTATATTCAATAAACAGGTTTTATATTCAGTAAACCATTTTATATTCAGTAAAACCGATTTTATATTCAATAAACAGGTTTTATATTCAGTAAACCGATTTTATATTCAATAAACCCGATTTTATATTCAATAAACAAGTTTTATATTCAGTAAACCGGATTTATATTCAATAGAAACGATTTACGTTCAACGTTTTAGTTCAATAAATTATTGCTTAATATGTTCAATCCTCACACCATTATTTATTCAGTAAACGCCATTTATATTCAATACCTATTATTTTATTCAGTAAATTTCATTTATATTCAATAATTTCTGCAGTCCAACATGGTCAGCGGAAGACGAAATTCGTGGGTAGCTACTTCGTGTAACGTACACAAAGAGTATTGTGGGAGGTCACTAAACAACAAATATATAAATATATAACTATAATAAATGTAATGCTTCTTTAATGCTCCTTTAGACTAATACAAACCCTACCCCTACATTTAAAAAAAACCTAACCGTCAACTACGGGTTCAATACTCTGTGTACGTTACACGAAGTACCTGGAAGTACCTAGGAATTCGTGGGTCACTTTTCGGAACAAGATGGCCGGTGATCACCCAAGCTTGCACGAGATCGAAGACTGAGTGGCGAAGAGAGGGGTTAGTAGAGCAGTAGCTGCAGTCAGAAGTGTTTCTACTAATGATCTAACTCAGGATTCCTCGAGAAGCTTAGTTTCAGGTACTATGATGGTTCACTTCTATTTATGATATAGACCGACTTGGCTATCGACACTATCCTCTGTAGGTTTGGCAGTCCATGTCCCTTTATCAAGAAACATAGCTGGAATGGTAGGTCGTTCCCGTGATCCGCTCCGTGCACATGTGGTAGACATGGCCGGAATGCTGTGTCTGGTTTGTTGTCGCAGGGTCCAAAGCGTCGAAGACTTGGTCACCAATATGTACACTGCGAGTACAAATCAAAGGTGAAACATCCTGAACTGAGAAAAAGACACTTGAAGTAGCCTGTGCCGTCTAGGTGGATCCATCAGAATTTGCTGACGATGATAGGAACAGCCCTTGGATGTGAAATCCCTTGGGTGTGAAAACCTTGTAGGGGACTTCGTGTCCTAGTGTTTTCCCACCTGCCTTTTTGGCGAATCTTGAAATAAATAAATAAAGCTCTCGGGTAATTCAAGATTATCCTTTTGGGGAAAATGACATCTTGTTTTCCGGAACAGTGATACTATTGTCATGACGCTTTCGACCCTGCGACAATGAACCAGACACTGCGTTCCCCATGGCTACCTACCATTCCAGCTATGTTTCTTGATGAAGGGATAGTGTAGTGATAGCGAAATCGGTCTATATCATATATATTTCTAAGCTTAAGTGAACCATCATCAGTACCTGAAGATAAGCTTCTCGATGAATCCTGAGTTAGATCATTAGTGGGAACACTTCTGATAGCAGCTACTCCTCTCCTTATCCTTCTCTCCACCCCCTCCCCATCTTGTTCTCAATAAGCAAGTCACGTGATACAAATGGCGCGCGAATTTGGTCTTCCGCTGACCATATTGGACTGCAGAAATTATTGAATATAAATGAAATTTACTGAATAAAATAATAGGTATTGAATATAAATGGCGTTTACTGGATAAATAATGTGTTGAGGATTGAACATATTAAGCAATAATTTATTGAACTAAAACGTTGAACGTAAATCGTTTCTATTGAATATAAATCCGGTTTATTGAATATAAAATCGGGTTTATTGAATATAAAATCGGTTTACTGAATATAAAACCTGTTTATTGAATATAAAATCGGTTTTACTGAATATAAAATAATTTACTGAATATAAAATCTGTTTATTGAATATAAAATCGGGTTTACTGAATGTAAAATAGGTTTACTGAATATTGCAACAATCCGGCAACCATACTCTAGTAGCTTAAAATAGAGGAAAATAAATAAAACTGAGAAAGGAGAATTTTTTTTTTGTGTGGTTTGTCTTGGAATCAAGCTCCGATCATTGGATTCAAGAGCACATGCTTTAAACCACTTTACAATAGAGCCGATTCACTTGAAGAGTGATTCACTTGAAGAGTTTTAAAATAAGGTATATATGTAAAAGTTCTGATACCATGAACTTTGGGAACTAGCATTGTCAACTTGTTTGAAATTGCTCGATTTAGGCTCAAGAAATGAGGGTTATTTCAATTTAATGGCATGAGGCTCTTGGAATAGATACTGTTGTGCTATTATTTGAGGTTTAGTCAGCATTGATTTTGGATGAAAATTTGAGCGTGATGTTCTAGACTCTTAGGTGGAGATCGAGGTCAAGGGGTAAAATTTCAAGAGAACTCGCTGAAATTGCATACAGAGCCCAATGAAGAACAGATAAAGACTTCAGGTAAGTTTATATATATATATGTTTTCCCAACCGAGTCTGCAGTCTGCATTTTATACTCAGTCTGCAGATTATGCTGACCGTGTAAAAACTGCATTCCAGTTAACCTAGCATTCACAATAGTAAGTACACTCCAGTGTAGAAAATAAACTATATATGCATGTGTATAAACAATTAACTACACCCATGCAGTTCCTTCAGAGCATTCAAATTATTTTTCAAGTGAGAACAAGGTTGCCTGCCATTGTTAGTTGCAGAATCATTTATGATCAATGTTAGTCGCCGGGTCAGTCCTGGCTTTGATCATCCTTGTTTCAGGTCCCGGCCCGTTAGAAATTCAGTGTAGATTAATATTGATTAGGGAACACAGCAATGAACTCAGTACTTTAAATTACCCTCACCTTGTACTGTGGGTGATTCTCAATTGGAAATGCATATATGTTCGATTGGAGTCGTAAACTACGCTTGATCCCGGTTGATATTCAAGTTCCTTGGCATATCAAAGTGTCGTTATAGATTAACTCTTTGCCTGAATGTAGTGTTATTAAAACTTTGTATCACCAAGAGGTACATATACATGTGTCAAACATTTGTATCACAACTCACGACCTGTAGTTTTGGTATCTGTATGTACAGCGAAAAGCAGAATCCAATACAGCGAGGAAGCCAACAGAATTTTCGATCGCAGATTCACTCGGTTGTTACTAGATATTATGGCCGAGTTGATTTGACTGTTCCGAGTTCAACTTCGCTAGTGTTGTCTTCAAGGTGCAGACGGCGCCGACAAAACAGTCCATGTTTGACTTGATATAGTTTGGACATCACGGACTTTGTCGAATGCTACAGAGGTAGCACACACTTTCCTCAGGCTTTGATATATCGTACTTGCGAACGTTTTATACATTATTGCATTGGATTGGGAAAATATGACACTCGACGTTCACATGGCGTTTTTTTTCATTTTGCTCCGAGGATCATGTAGTTACCAGTTCCCTGGCCGAGATAATGTCTGCGAAAAGGTGAACAAGACAAACAAACATAGGACCCCTAAGGGCAACTCGTGGATGGTCAGTGAGCTATTTTGGTATATACTAACAATCACGTGACCAATGATGTCATCACCACTAAGTGAATCGTGGGAAAATAATACCATACCTGTCCAAGTTTGAACTGTCTGGCATTAGAAATGAAGGAGATATGACATGTACTTAAAATCACGTGACCGATGACGTCATCGTTACATCATCACTACTAAGTGATTTGTGGGAACCCAATACCATGCCTATCCTAGTTTGAACTGATTGCTCGGCAACGCTTTGGCAACTTTTTACAATTCGAGCAACTTTTTTCACTTCGAGCAACTTTTTGCATTCTGAGGAATTTCTACTCACACTGAGAAATTGGATCAGCTTTTAGTGTTTAAATTGGTTTTAATTTCATGTTCCAGAATGCTTATTTAGATACTTTGGAAATTTCCTGTATAAAAGGGTCATACGGGACTTACTGTTGGAGCAGTTTGGTTAGTTGTCAACGCGATCGATCTGGGCGGGTCAGCGGTTATTTTAAAGATTATTCAAAATGGCGGACGATCTGTCATGGCCCATTGGCAATGAGTCAGAAGAAGAAAATGACCCTTTTGAAGGTAGCAGCATGATGTTGTATCAGAAAGTGCATAAAGGAGAAACATTCATGAGAAACTATTATTTTACTAGCTAGTGACCCTCAAATACATGTTATCTGTTTATAAGTTTGATAAAACTCTTTACACTCCCTTGATAAACTTTAGATTTTTTCACTGATTTGAAAATGTTTCAATAAAGTAACTCAGGTTGCAGTAAAATGGCATGAAAATGTTTAGAAATCTTACTCTTATAGGGCAATTTTAGCATATTTTCACTTTTGACCAAATGACGAAAAAAAGCAACTTCCTTATAAAGAAAGCAACTTTCTGGATTTTTTGAGCAGCTTTTAAGCAACTTTTTGAGAAATCTAGGGACCCACTACCATGTCTGTCGAGGTTTGAAGTATCTGGCATTAGAAATGAGGGCATGTACTTCAAATCGCGTGACCGATGACGTCATCATTACGTCATCACCACTAAGTAATCAATAGCGATGTTTCGTGTGTCGTTATCTATTGTCATTAATGTGCCAACCAGAGATCCATTGGTTCCTAACACAAAGCGGGCTTTACAAATCATGGTTTGCACATTAGCATAACAATTGCAATGTTTATCAACACGAAACATCGCTATAGGGACTACTATAGGGACTACTACTATGTCTGTCCAGGTTTGAGGTGTCTGGCATTAGATGGGCACCGTCAATACATCTTCTCCAGCATGACCAAATCTTTTCGAAACCTTGGACGGTCATTCGGAAAGTCGACGGCGAGTCGTTGAGTCACAGAAAAAAACGACGAATAAATTATTTGGTATCCACCTAAACCCAATAACTTGTTCTGCACATGCGTGTGACAAAGTTATTATTTAGCCGTAGCTAAATCAAATTGATCTTTAAATCAAACTTTGAAATCACATATCCAAGAGTTTTTATCCGTGCCACATCGGCGCAGAATTGAGTTTTTGGGAATCTAACGCTAGCCAAATGTAACTTGCAAACGTTTTATCAAATATATAAACAGTGCATGACCCGGAGGTCAACTGAAGCTATTGTATGGCTTTGTTTAGCTTTGCTTTCCTCACTTTCCAAAATCTTGGCTTTCATAGAGGTAATCGGCTAACGCTGTTGCCACCCAATTCAGATCATGTGATGTAAACAGATGCTACTCTGGGGAATTATTCCTTTTTACTCGGGCTGCCTGTGGCAGGCACGAGTAATAATCTGCAGGCCGGTATTTTTTATGTTCATTGCAACAAAATCCAGTCCTTCCCGGTCCATCTATACACAGGAACCCCGTAACCAGAAAACATTTTTTCGTACGTTCGTGGCGCTAAATCCAGTCGCCATCTTGAAATTCAATGTGGACGCTATTCTTGTTTGACTTTAAGGTACGTTTCGTAGGTTTTATGCCACATTTCATCGCATTTCATTTTACTCTCGGTCATAATACATAGCAGCGCAAAAACCGTGATCGGTAGGCCAACACAAAATTTAATTTTGACCGTATTTTAGGAAGATCTCTTATTGATACCTGTGTCTGTGGCTGTGTTATACGATACAGCCTTCAGTCAACCATCGAAGATATCTGAGCTAGTACTCCTGAACTGTGAGAGCAACACTGTCACTCGCCAACACGAATTAAGCAAGAATACACACTCACTGTCACTTCACAGCACATAATTACCCGAGAATTATGATGAGCCAGGTAATGCCAAATTATGTTCAACTGCTCTCAATTAAGGTAAACTTCAATCTACTTTGGTCTTTTATTGTGGATTATTGTGTATGATTATAATGTGAGTAATCTGCGCAGGCTGTACATGATGCTCAAAGTTAATCTAGTTTGAGGTACGTTTCGTAGGGTTTATGCCACATTTCATCACATTTCGTTTTACTCTCGATCATAATACATACGCAAACACCGTGATCGGTAGGCCAACACAAAAATAGTTTGACCGTGTTTTTGGCTGGTTTACCGATCTCGTACGATCTCTCTGTGTACGTTATACAGGTATACTGAATAGCTGATTTATAGCGAAATATAGCGATTTACTAGCAAATATAATTTATACTGTGGTTGAGCAGTTATGGGTTGCTATCCTCTATCGAAGTCTGAAGACATCTGAACTCCTGAACTGTGAGAGCAACACTGTCACTCGCCAAGAGCCAAGCAATATTCAACTCTCAAGGTAAACTTAAAAAAGAAACCTCTCACGGCCGAGGTTTTGGTTCGAGAAATTAAAGGCTTCCAACAATTCCCTTTATAGTTCTGTAACATTAATGAGCAGACTGAAGTTTTGAGAATGAGGGTAAAGCTTTTAATTAGAGATCCAACAGGCATTTCAGTTAATAATCTTTAATCCAACAAATACCAATAAAGACTCGTAATGGCTCATCATGTATAGCAAGAACAGCAGATAAAGTTACACAGAGGAACACAAATTGACAAAGCTCCATCACAGGATGGACAGGATACAACTTATTTTATGGTACAAAATAATATAAACATACATTTGAGACAATCATCTATTAGTACTCAGAACCTGTAGTATAACAGACAACAGACTAAATTGTAAACGTGTGTTACATGAATAAGTAGTGTTTAAATTAAAACGGGTCAACTTCTTAATTTACATACGAGAAAAACAAAAAATATTAAATTACATATATACTAGGAGAGCAGAGAATGAAAGTCACCGCGCTACCGGCCACTCCTAAAGACTGCTAAATTCAGCTAATAATTCTTCCCTTTGGTTATTACTAAGAGGATTTCAAATGAAAGTGTATTACATCTTCAATCTCATGTGGCCCGAGTGAAAGCCCAGATGGGCTCTTGTTTTTTGTTTGTTTCATGCAGCAAAATTTCTGCGCATGCGTTAAATTATGGATTAATTATATGCGCGCACTCGTGGCACTAACAGATTTCTCTCCAGTGCAATTCTGCGGACGCTTATAGCGAAATATACCGATTTACTAGCAAATATATATACTGTGGTTGAGCAGTTATGGGTTACTATCCACAATCGAAGTCCGAAGACATCTGAACTCTTGAACTGTGAGAGCAACACTGTCGCTCGCCAACACGAAGCCAGAAATACCCCGGAGAAATACACACTCAGCACAGAATAATTTATGATGAGTAAAGCAATATTTAACTCTAACCCTAATAACGCGTGTTCTGCGCTTGCGCGCATCCACGAGTTAAAAATCTCGATTGCTTTCGCCTGACCACAGGGAGTCCACTGCAAGATTAGGATGCGTTCGTCGAACGCAATAAATGAAACCTACCTGGTGTGTATAATCTGTGTCTTGGCTGTGTCTGTATGCGGTTTTAGCGAATTTTGGCGAACTTTAAATCCCTTATTGGAAGGAAGGAAACGTACTCGAAATCTCATGCAGGTTGCAATTCAAGCCACTTTTTATCCTAGCGATAAATTTGCAGTCGATCTGTGCCAACCATATGAAGATATCTGTATTTGCCGAGCTGCCAGTCATTGTTGAGTCCATGCCCATGCCACCAAAATCTCGCCAGAAGCAGGCACCGTGACTCGGCAAAGTGGTGACAAAAACCGTAAGGCACCGGACATTAATTATTTAGCGGTGGTGGGGGGAGAGGGAGGGGTCTCGATCCATATATAGGCGTATCCAAGGGGAGGGTCATTGTTTTGCGAGACCAGAGAACTGCAGGGTCACGTTTTTTGGGGGAAAGCCACAGTGCAGTTCTTATAGCCCCCGCCCCCCACCCCCCCCCCCCAAAAAAAATATTTTTTCGCTAAATAATGTCACACAAGAATGTGTAAATCTAGCTTTTCTTTAGTTGTAGAGTAGGAGATATAGCCAAGAGACAGATATAGACACCAGGTAAGTTTCATTCATTTTATTACCGTATATTTAAAGAAAAGCCATACTGAACTATCTTATTATTGTGGTTTTTAAATGCTTGCTATTACGTTACTTACTTACTTACAACATTTGGGCGTAACGCCACAGGAAACAAGCAATAGGACTCAAGGTCCCCTACTAGGCTTGTCTCCGCCATGTCACGATTTTACGTCCTTATCCGAGAAGACGTGACGTGACGCAGTTGGTTCACAAAGGCAGCACCTTCTACTCAGTTATTTTAAGACCCTGAGTGTTGGTCCGGCCGGGGTTTGAATCCGCGACCTCCCGCTCGACAGACCGGAGCTTAATCACTGAGCTAACCGTATTTACTCAAATATTTTCAAACTCGTTAAACATATTAAATTGGCCCTTTGCAGGACCTGGTCACGTGACCTTTTTAGCCTGTCAATAAAATAATGGCGTAAGAATAACATGGATGCCAGAAATGGAAGAGCAAGCTAAAATTTGTAAAAAGCCCAAGTTTTAGGTTCCTATCTTTACTTTAAAACTGAAGAAATGGCAATTTTTTGAAAACTATAATTTAACGCTGATGTATGTTGTTCCACAGGCAGGCCAAGCTAATGATTTTTACAAGGAATGTATGGGAATTTTTAGAAAAAATCTGAGAAACTGTACTAAAATGAGCAATACAGTCATGAAATCTTACCTATGTGTTGTGACGTTGTTTCTCTTCATCACTGATGTGTTTATTTCTGGTTTGAGGCAGTTCTGGGCTTTTTTTTCTCTCCCCTATATAAATATTGAGAAGGCGGAAAACACAAGATGCCATTAGTCCACGTGGAGACTCTTCGAGGCCTCTTAATTCTTCGAAAATCCAAACTTTCAGAATTTTACCTCCAGAAACCGTTTCTTACATTCCTCTAGCACTCATTTAATCGATCCATCGCTTATTTCCTCGCTTTGTAAATACTCAAATTCGACGGTTTCTGCAGCCAACCAAGCTTGTAACGAGCCGGAGTACCGTCACATTGACCTTTTTCATGGGTTGCCTGTGCTAGTTGAACCACAGGCAGCCTGTGGTTGAACGTGGCTTTTCTTCGGAAGCAGTGACGAACGAGTGCCGAAGGAATCGAATACCTGCGTGTTTTTTCGAAAAGATTCGGAGAACGAAGTCATTGTGCTCAATCGACTAATCGCTGAACGGTGAAATCTGCAGGGCAGACCCACGAACTTTTCAGCAAACGATAGGAGAAGTAATGTCAACTGAGAAATGTAGTCGATTTCTTGATTTAGTTTTCTTCAAAAGCTGTTTCAAATGTAAAATAACCAAAAACGGAACCAAAGTAACTTAGTTGTACAAGAATTTGTTAAAGACGATTTTGTTGAACTGACTGCAATATGAGAGTGAAAAAATACGTCTGTCTAGCGGCTACAATAAGGTGTGACATATAGGTCAGTGAGAACTCGTATTAACCCTTATCTTTTTTGGAGCCTAACAGATGAGCAAAGAGCAGTTAGAACTGACGAAGCAGGATATATTGCGGGGACTTTAAGCAACCAGGACTCGCGGCGACGGCAATGACGAGGGGACGTAGAAAAGTACCTTTCTCCCGAAATTTGGTGTCTACTTTTCCCTTGTTCGCCTTGAATTGTTTTTCACAACCAGATTTTTGAAAAATATGACCGAGTATAGAGTTCCGTTCACGCCGAACTGAAAAACGGATTGATTTACTTTCTTATACGTTCGCGTTCTCTATATATAATTAAAATGTACAATTTGGAGTTTTCACGTTTTTACATAGAACGGTGAAAATGTAGGCGACTGCGTGCATTTCACGTGCAGCTATTGTATTTTGTAATTAAGGCTATTGTTTTATGCTGTCGTCGAAGCGTTGCCGTCGTTAATATCCTGTTGAGTAAACGAAACCGTAACGCGTCTGAAAAGCCTTGGACGAAATGTTGTTGTGGTGTGTTCAGTAGTGGCATTTCCGCTACTGTATTTGACGATTCAATGAAAAGTAAAACTGTCCATTACGCTCTTCTAATGGCTGATATATGCCTTGTAAATTCGTGGGTCTGTCCTGCAAATTTCACCGTTCAGCGATTGGTCGATTGAGCACGATGACTTCGTTCTCCGAATCTCCTCGAAATAACACGGAGGTGTTGGATTCCTTCGGCACTCGTTCGTCACTGCTTCCGAAGAAAAGCCACGCTCAACCACAGGCTGTCTGTGGTTCAACTAGCACAGGCAGCCCATGAAAAAAGGTCAATCTGACGGTACCCCGGCTCGTTACATGCTATAGGTTGGCTGCAGAAACCGTCGAATTTGAGTATTTACATGCAAAGCGAGGAAATAAGCGATGGATCCGGCGATTAAATGAGTGCTAGAGGAATGTAAGAAAGGGTTTCTGGAGGTAAAATTCTGAAAGTTTGGATTTTCGAAGAATTACGAGGCCTCAAAGAGTCGCCACGTCGACTAATGGTGTCTTGTGTTTCCCGCCTTCTCAATATTTATATAGGGGAGGGGAAAAAGAGCCCAGAAGTGCCCAGTCAAACCAGAAATAAATACATCAGCGATGAAGAGGAACAACTTCACAACACACAGGTAAGACTTCATGACTTTATTGATCATTTTAGTACAGTTTCAGATTTTTTCTAAAAATTCCCATACATTCCTTGTAAAAATCATTAGCTTGGGCTGCCTGTGGTTGTTCTAGCGCCAGTTTTGTTTTGATTGACAGACTAAAAATGTCACGTGAACAGGTCCTGCAAAGGGCATTTCGATGTAATCTTTCTTATGGTGGAGTTATTTAAAATTAATTAGTTATGAATTTTATTAAATTCGATTAAATTTAAACACTCGGTCCCAGTCCTTTTGCAGTTTACGAAAGGGATCATATAATAGGGTTACCCTGGGTTACCCTACTGCCCGGGTCAACTCAACGCGATCTAGTTACAAAACATATTAAACAAAATGGCAGACATGAGTAGTGTTTTGGTGCCCGTTATTGCTGCGTGCTGTCTAGTGCCATAGAATGCTGAACAATCATTATATAACTACTAACTGCCAGCAATGGGAAATGCGGCTCTAGAATATCCCTAGTACGAACCGTTTCATTTTATAGACCTCATTCATAATGACCGCCACCTAATTTGCATCAATTGGACGATTAATGTGTGCAGAGATACTATTGCTACCACATGAAAGATCGTACCTAGTAAATTAGTAATTGGCCACAGTTTTAAATCAATGTTTCAAATTGCTGTCGAGTTACCTGGGCGGGGGTACTCCCATATATGGACTATACGGGGATGATCCGCTGGACAGGGTATGTTTTTTTAGTTATGACACTCATTATACAAGATCACAATAAACACTGACATCCAAGTATAGATAATTTGTTATTTGTCTTACAGAGGGAAAATTTTAACACTTTGTCTTGAACAGGGTATGGGAGTTTTTTTTGTCTTAAACATGGTAAGGGTTTCAGAGCCCCAGCGGCACACCCCTACCCAACTTTGGGTAGAGAATCCCCCCCCCCCCCCCCCGGTCGAGTTATTGGCATTTTAATAGGAGATATTGTAGTTGAGTCTACGAATAGCAGTTTCAGCGGTATTGACCCAAACGCCTCACTTCAATGTAATGAAGCGCTATTCAAACTGTGTATCTAAATTAGTCGTGCTTGTTTAGGAGGGTGTTGGTGTCGTGTAAGAATGATGGTTTCAATGGCGCTTCATTACATTGAAGTGAGGCATTCGGGTCAATACCGCTGAAACTGCTATTCGTAGACTCCACTACAATATCTCCTATTTAGATGTAGAAAATACACGAAAGCGAGGCTGGAAAGGCCTACACGGTTTTCTCACACAAATCTTTCTAATTTCAAATCGCTGTAACTTTACAGCCTTTAATGCTACAACACTCAAATTCTACAGGATCACCAATGTTGGTATGCTCTTTCGCATGGCAAGGATGTTATTTTTCATACATTGAACATGTGGCTAAACTGTTAAAATACAGACCACGCACTTATGAAAGAGGTGTATAATAGCAGTCCGAAAAATTCACTGACGGGATGTGTCAGTAAAATGTAAAGCGCCATGAGACTGTGGTGATATGGCGCTATATAAATATGGCCTATTATTATTATTATTAGTAGTAGTTGTATTATAAGGGCAAAACATAACTGGCCGAAACCGGAAATGCTTATTTCTCGTCGCTATTAATATGCTATTAAAGGTCAAATTGCATGGGATCATGCGGTATTCTGCTATTACTAGCGATAAACGGCTGGAATGGCACATTTCCTTCACTCACACTGCATTTGAGCAGGCCTAGGCATATATTCATTGTTTTGAACCCGAGAATTAACCGTACTACCGTACTTCATGGTCCCTTTCTTTAGTAGTGGGTTGTCGGTCAGGTGATTGTAAACTCTCGTCATTTAGCACAGAAACTGTATTCTGATGAATAGGGATCGGGTTGTCATGTAAGAAAGATGGCTCTTGAACACACTGATAAGCTTCAGTAGGTTGGGTAGTCTCGGAACACTGGAGACCTTGGTCTTTCATTGTCTTCTTTTTTGTATTCTTGATTATTTTTTTAAAGTTTGAAAGTCAGATCTTAGCTTTATTATATCCGATTTCAACTCGCCATTTTCAACTTCTAGGTCAATAATATATTCGTGATGACAGCATCTTGATTTCGGTCTTGTATATATTATCTTGCTGCACTAATTTGTCTTCCAAATGACTGAGTTTGGTTTCTTGATTCGTGTTTTGATGTGACGAGAGTAAGAATTCATTACGCATATCAGTTAGGTCAGCCTCCATGTTACAAATCAAGGTCGTTAAAGCAGCGAGAGAGTTCTTATTGCGGGCTAACAATCCTCGTGAAGAATCTAAAGAATTCCGTCTCTTCCGGTTTGAATTTGACTCATGTGTATGTTGCTTTTGGAGTTTCAAGGATATGTTGATCCAAAACTACAGGCTCTTGGGGTTTTTCATTGACTTGTGAACTTGCAGGCTCTGTAATTTGTTTTGTTTTCTTAGTATAACATAAAGTGTTGAACATGTTCATTTTCTCAATCTGTAATCTGGGAAACTCTATCTTTGCCCATGCCTTGGCACATAACTATTCCTGTTGTTAAGTAGACGTGGATGATTATAAGTAAAATCCTTCGACAGCTTGTACCGTTTCCGCTAGGTCAATATCCTCGCTGGAAAGAAATAACTTGATCTCGATACTCTCTGATCCAACTTACGGTAAATTTAAATCTCTGACAGTTTTTAAGAGACTTATAATATTGGTCTTGAAGTGCCTTCACCCAAAATAAGATGTTCTCCTCGGATGTTTTAAATGCAGCACAGCGAGCCGATGGCTTATAGATTCCAATATCTATTTCTTCGAATTTTAGCTTTCATGAACCTGGCCACTTCACTGGCTTCAGGTCGTCGTACGTGTCGTATATAAAATCACTGGCCATCTGGGTAAAAAACGCGGTCCTTCGGGCGGCTCCGACAATAGCGCCAGTTGAAATATCCTGAGCCTGTTGGAAGGCTTTCGCACGAGTGAAGTTAAATAAAACATTAAACTGGCTTACATTTGAGAGATGAGACTCCAAATTAGAGAGAAAGTTGCTCGCGGGTTCTCCACCATCTTGCTTTACTGTATTAAATTATGTAAATAAATTAACCTGGCGATTGTTGCGTGACCAGCACAGTGCAATCTGATTGGTGTGAATTTGACCTTTAACGCATGCGCATAAATCTTGCTACACGGAATAAAAAAATAATAAAATAAAAAAACGACTTGCATTTTAAGACTCGGTGCTGCCACAGGCAGCCCGAGTAATAACAACTCTCTGAAACCTCTAGGGTATCCATACTAAATTTCCAGCCCGGAAATTTTAGACAAGAAAGGAAAGGCTGATTCAACGGTAGAGAGTTTTTCTTCCAATATTTCGATCGGCACGGCCGATCTTCTTCGGGGAAAGAGGCTTACAATGTATCTAATAAACTAGAACCTTTACGAAATAATACATGAATTATGAATTGCACAATCTTATGATAAAACACATATAGACCAATGAAAAGAAGGTGGAGAGTGACATAAAACATGTTTTTCGACACGAAAACATTCACAACAGACTTCAGTTCCTATATTATTTATACTAGCTTGCTCGCGCTAAGTATTTTTAAAACTCTCTAGTCACAACCAAAGTCTTCAGTACATTTGCCTCAAGATAAAATACAACTTCGCAGTTTCTGGTCCTAAAACGTAGCTATCCTGAATCGCTTGAAATCCTAGTCGTAAATAATCTGCTTCTTATGCGACCTAAGGTAAGTTAAACTTTGCATAGCCTAGACATCGCTGGTTGGACAAGACAAGAAAGCTGCCATTCCGTTTTTCTCTCTCAATCAAACTGGCGAGCGTTTTGTACGCAAAAACCCATTTCTACACCGAATGAGTGGAATAAAAGCTATTGACAGTCTCTTCGGTAAATATTATCCAAGTGTAGTACAATATTTTTGTACGGCCGCAACAGAAAAAATAAAAACTTAACTCCTAAATGGTACGGCCATGCACTCCTGTCACTTCAGTATGGGAGTTCCCCCCTCCTTCCCCCCCACCACCCCCGGCACGGTAATTTACCAGACTATGAATATTCAGTATTCACGGGAGCACAAATGATCCTCAAATCGATCAAGAAGATTGACTTTTTGTGGGAAGATTAAGACGGATGACCATAACAAAATCCGATGATTTGCACTACACGAGCGTAAAAATAGCTACTTACAGTATTTGCATAAGAATATCTAAGCATCCAGAAACTAAAACAAATATATTTATACTTTGGTATATGTTGGCCAACCTTGCTCTGATTAAATATATGGAAGAAAAAAGGGGGGGTTACCATTTTCGTTTCAGAGATATTAAAAAAAGATTTAGCTCCAAAACAGACCTTTTCCGAGGCAGGACGACTAGGGAGAGTTTGGTAAAAAAGTCTTAAATCGCCCAAATGAACTTACTTTTCATTGCCAGTAATAGCGAAACACAGATATTTGTACCTGATTTTAGATTTAACCATCATTGCGCAGTATATATGCGCATTGCAAAACAGAGTTTTTGTTCATTACAATCTAGCAATTTCACGTATGCTTTCATAATTTAAATTTTTGATATTAAGTACTTTAAAAATTATAGTGAAAAAGAGGATACGTCATTATGCCGTCATATATTTTTGAAAACGTCTTTTAGAATAAATGTTTGAGTATCTTTCGGGTTTTAACAAGAAAATGTACTTATTGTACACTGAATAGCCGCACTGTTTCTCGAATGTAGAAAGCATGATTCATTTCAGACCCATGACGTCAGAACATGTGACGTCACAGGAAATTTAAGTTCTTAATAACTCGGCATAATATTTATCGTAGAGACTTTAACATTGCGGCAGCCAAAAACATATTCATGGTGCTGTGATAAGTAAACAAGTCCAAGGACTACAGAAAAGCTGATCGAACAGCGTATATATTGAGAATTCTACGATATTTCGGCTGGCCAAACCAGCCTTCTTTAGGTAGATCTTACAAATGAATATTTCACAATGGCAAGTATAAATATGAATTTAAGGTGATTACACGATCTAAGAGGAAAAAGTGAAAATATGGATTTGAGATAACATAAACACGGGTCTACAAGATAACATATTAAGTTTCATCACGTTTGCTGTGATAACATGCTTTATTTCAAACGTAGATCAATTAGAGGTAATGGCGAATTTGACCTTAAAAGGAGTTGTACATTATGACGTAATTACATTTTAATATTAACCTATGAAAATTTCGTTAAATTTGACATCGAATTAAACAAAATGTGATAGTTAATTTTCAAAGGGGTACAAACACAAAAGATAATTTCTTAAGAGAAGCTTTAAGTACAGTGGTGCCACGTTTTGGAATTAACTCCCTTATTAGGCGAAAGTAGCGGAGTCGCTCCATTGTTTAAAAAAAAAAATTATGTCATCATAAATCACGCCACGTCGCCAGTAGATAACGTCAGTATTTTAGTTTTAGCTATGTAGTCTTCTTCCCTCATTTTAAGGATATTTATACTTTGTAAAACGTGGTTTTTTATAACATATTAAACATCTAATTTGTAATTTTATTAATATTATAATTAGTTCATACATTCTTAATGTTAAAATGTTTTCGAAATGAGGAATAATGACATTTTCCGTTTGTCAATATCTCATCTTTGTAATATGCAAATGAGATGACCTATGACGTCATATTGTTTGCATAGCACAAAATGAAGAATATCTCTACAAGTATTGAATAAAGCCGGAGTACTGAAACTTTGCACATGTATGACACTATTGAAAGTACACATCATTGTGCAAATTATGGTGTTGCCATGGAAACTATCATGGCCCCACGCACCTTTCACCTTGAACATAAAATTCCAATTTATTTCCTTGTTACAAAAAATAAGTTGCTTAAACTACTCACATACAATGCCTACATTGTTCCAAATCTTATTTTGGACCCACACCAAAAAAAATGTGTTTGACAAAGGAGAATTTAGCCCGATGGGGAAGTTTGTGCTATTTGTAGTGGAAGCCTGGGACCAGAGTGTTTCCATGGCAACATCATAATTTGCACAATGATGTGTATTTTCCAAAATGCCACATATGTGCAAAGTTTCAATAGTTTTTATGTAATACTTGTAGAGATATTCTTCATTTTGTGATTTGTCTCCAAGGCTGTGCAAACAAAATGACGTCATAGGTCATTCATTTGCATCAAACACCTGAATATCTCTGATACGAGCCAGTAAGATGTTGACAAACAACGGAAAATGTCATTAATCCTCATTTCGAAAGCATTTTAACATTTGTTCAACTTAATTTTCGCTTCATATGCACTTTAAGTGCTGTTGGGGCTAGCGTGGTAAAATAAAGTTTTTACTACTACTTACCACTTTGTGAAATATTCACTGTCTGCAAACTTAAGATACCAGGTAAACGAATAAATAAAAGATTAACTGTAAAACTATAGTAAAACTAAGTCTGGTTTGATCGCTTCCTAGCTAACAATGCACAAACAAGTGAATTCTATATGTAAAACCGCATTCTACCACTACGCCAGAAGTAAGATCTTAGAGCAATTAACAATATCAATGATTTTAAAACCGCTATAGACCCATTCGAAAAATGGCTGCCGCTAATTTGCATAATTTTGATATTCAATATTTTCTGAAGAATAAACTAGCCTATGTGAAAGAGCGATTTCGTGTTAGCAACATGTAGCACTTTGATAATGGAAGAATATATCCTTACAAAGCAATCAGCGTCTCAAGAAACACGAAAACGAGGCTAGTCAGTCCTGAATCTCATACAAAACTCTCTTATTTGGAACCTCGGTAACTTCGCAACACTTGGTGCTATGCTCCTTAAATTTTACAAATGTACTCATTTTTGCATGCTCTCTGAAGTGGCAGTGCTTATTTTAGTGCCAGCATTTCCTAACAACCAAAGCTTGGTGACACCATTTTTCGAATGGGTCTATGAAACCGCTTCTTTTTAAACGTGTTTTTTTTAACATAATTATTACTTTTATGAATAATAAGATTATCGTAGGTCATTATTATCATTATAAATTTTATATTATAGCTTTTTTTGATATTGTAAGTTCCTAATATATTCTGGATGTAATAATTTTTAAATATTTTGAAAACAGTATTTTGTACAATAGAGTAGATATCGTAAAGCGCTTTTGGCTTTTTAGTAGAACAAGAGCCCATCTTGGGCTTTCACTCGGGCCACATGAGATTGAAGATGAAATTACACTTTCATTTGAAATCCTCTAGTAATAACCGAAGGGAAGAATTATTAGCTGAATTTAGCAGTCTTTTGGAGTGGCTGGTAGCGCGGTGACATTCATTCTCTGCTCCCCTAGTATATATATATATGTAATTTAATATTTTTGTTTTTCTCGTGTATGTAAATTAAAGAAGTTGACCTCTACTTCAATATTCATGTTCATGTTACGCACGCTTATAGCAGAGCGCGGTAATTACGTCACAAGTCTAGACCCCCCGCCAAGACTCAGACAAACAAACCGCTTTTCTTGTATCAACTTACAAGAATTGACTAGCACTTCAGTTCGTCCTCTGTCTATTCTACCAGAAATTACTGCTTTCCTGGACCATATTTTGAAAGGGAACCTGATGATTATACTGTCGAACAGCTTAAACTTTGGCTGAAATACAGAGGATTGAAACAAAGCGACAAACGTTGATCTTGTCAAGCGAGTTTTGCATCTTCGCTGGCCAACCAACGAGACATGCTTACTATATAGACTGTCAAGTCCTATTTAAACTGTATCCCAAACTCATCTTTTCCCATGCAATATCGTTGTAAGACTTCACCTAAACATTGAAAAGTTACAAAGGTCAGGTTTTCCTGTATTAAGGCAAAAACAAAAGAATGTAGCCGCATGCCGAGTGCAATCATCTTCTTCAATAAAACTCATCGGAGACCAAAGCTGTTATGGCTGGAAGAGCATATACATTAAAACTATGAACTGATAGCATCCTAAAATTCGGCAATCTTGCTTATGTTGGTGTGCTCTTTCAAACCATTATGTTATTGTTTGCATTTATCGAGTTTTCAAATTTAATACCTGCAGCTCCGAAAGAAATTAACTTCATTTGTGCTCAGAAAATAAATCGAAGCATTGTAGATGTAGGCTTTGCTTCCAAAATGTATTTAGAATCCACTAATAAATTCAAGTAAACTTAATGGTTGAACAGTAGTTCCTTCTCATTGTTTACTGGTGGATACATAGTCAGGGTTTCAGTAATTTATAGCCACTTACGTTTCATTGCCAGACCTAGTCTCGTTGTTCTGTGCTTTTAAGGTCTCTTGTACAAACATTTATCCAATGCTGACATTTCTCACTGAATTTGCTGTAAAGGTTTTGGAACAGAAAAGCTCCTCCTGTGAGTGATCAAAAAGGCCGAGAAAAGATGAGAAACCTGATCTACTAGCGGTGTACAGTCTGAACGATGCTTCATTCTCCGAGACTTATCTCTTTGAGCGCCGGATTCACTCTTATATCTCCCCCAGCAACAATGCTTGGTATAGTCACCATTACTGATATGACTAGGAATCGTACTGAAGCAGCTGAAGGCATTGATTCTTTTTTTTTATCGAAAAAAATACGAATTCGGTCCTAATTTAGTCTGCTGTTCTGCAGGTTCAGAGTACTAATAGATGAGTGTCTCAAATTTATGTTTATATTTGTCCCATATTATAAGTTGTATCCTGTCCACCTATGATGGAGCTATCACTGTATTTCTCTACTGTTCTTTCTACCCTGCGGCTCTTTGATCGCGTCCATATCGGTATTTGTTGGACTAAAGATTATTAACTGAAATGCCCGTTTTGTTTATCTCTATTTAAAAGCTTTTACCCTCCTTCCCAAAACTGCAGTCTGCTCATTATATTACAGAACTATAAAGGGAACTGTTGGAAGCCTTTAATTTCTCGAACCAAAATCTCGGCCGTGAGAGGAGTCTTTTTTAGTGCGAGAGTTGAATAACTGCTTCGGTCATCATATTCTGTGCCGAGTGAGTGTTTATTACCTACGAAACGTACCTTCAACAAGAGCGCCAGTTGAAATATCCTGAGCCTGTTGGGAGTGTTGGAAGGCTTTATTCGCACGAGTGAACTTAAATAAAACATTAAACTGCTTACATTTGAGAGATGGGACTCCAAATTTGAGAGAAAATTCCTCGTGCCGTCGTCCACCATCTTGATTTACATTAACCTGTCGCGTGACCAGCACAGTGCAATCTGACGAAGGGCTAGCGCTCGAAACGTCAGCTGCTACTCGCTTTCCACGGCGGTTAGCATACCTCAATCGACTTTAGTTGATTATATACCAGTGTTTATCTTCCCCGCCGACGCAGACCACTAGCTTTTACAGGAACTAGTTATCTATCTTATATATTCTGTCAATGAAATCCAAATCTGTAATGTTAATGTCAGCTTAATAATATACATGAAAAAAATTCTCAATTCTGATTGGTTGAGGGCAATGCAATTTCAAGGAACACAGTGCAGAAAAAAGGAAACATAGTGCCGAAAAAAGGAAATACGATGCAAATTTATTTGGAAAGCAATGAAACATTTCCTTTCGACTTCTGAGACACTCGAAAGACATTTGAAAGTGTGAACTATTATGGTTTGTTGACTAAATAAATTACTTTGTCACATGACTCGCCAACGTCACTTCCTGACATTTTTTTTCATGTATATTATTAATAAGTAATCATACGGTTTGGGATTAATTTTCACTCGTGTGTTTTTCAAAGAGCTCAAATTGTACTCGCCCTGCGGGCTCGTGCAATTTTGATACTCTTTGAAAAACCCACTCGTGCAAATTAATCCCAAATTGCACTCGTAACCGTATGATTTGACAAATATTTTCATGATGTTTTCCAATTGCCGAGCAGCCTTTCATAATATGTCGTACATGATTGTGATTTTGTTTATTATTTTTGCTGATGTACCTGTATTGTTGATAAAGTTATTATTAATTATTATTCTCACACATCATTAGATATTCATGACACATCGGCCAATGAGGAGTCTCGTTTGAGGTCACGTGTTGATACATGAAACTAGGGATAGTACGACAAAGTTAATTATTCAAGTGGGCAGGGCTTTGAAGCTGAGGGAAATTGAGGGGTAAAACAATAACTAATTTACATAATTGCTGTACTTTGAAATCGTTTCCAAATACAGAAAATATTGAAATAAGTTAAAACAATAGCAAATTTGCATATTTGCTGTACTTTGAAATCGTTTCCAAGTACATACAATATGCAAATTAGTTCTAGATTACAGTTCTAAAAACATGAGAACATGAGACATGAAATTAGGCAATTTGATGTAACGTAATAACTATCTCCTAGTTTCTACATACAATAACGGGACAGAAGTTATCAAAATAAGAGATATACATATTTCAATATTTAAGCAATATTTCAGTTCCTAATGTAGTAACGATAAAGCTAAACGTAAATTCATGGAACCAGAACTTATTTCTGATGAAATGAAATATTAACCGTACAATTACTAAAGTAAATAGTATTTAACAAAGTTTCTGCATTCTTATCTCCAAGTAATCCCATTGTCCACAGCAGTGTCTCTTCCTCTTGGGTGACTGGTTTCTTCTCCTCACGAGAATGTTTCTCCGACAAGTGGTCGCCAGCTCTGTGTGACTTCTTCATTTCAGCATCCAAAACTTTTCTAAATATCTGAAAACTAAACATAAAACAAAATTAATAACCAGGTTTATCACGGGTATAAAAAAAAAGCTCGTTAAAATAAAACCTCTGTATACTTACGAGAAGTTCTTAACATCCAGCGGGTTAGCTTTTTTCCCTCCATCGCAAGTTCTTTCAAAATGCGAATTACGGTACAGAAAGTGTTCTTTGCAGTAGTCTTTCCACACTACGTATTTCATGGAATGTTCACCTTTCAAACCACATCGTTACTCTTTTATATTCAGAACGTGCAATAACCAGTAATGTTTGTTCAACATTGTCCTCTGTGTCATGAATATCTAATGATGTGTGAGAAGCCATTTCTAAGCCGCGTGATTGTTTTAGACGTGGTTTCTAGATCCTCGTGCCATGAACAATGTCTCGGGCTACGCCCTCGACATTGTTCATGGCACTCGGATCTAGAAATCACGTCTAAAACAATCACTTGGCTTAGAAATAGTACTTATTACTCTTCAGGCAGGCTAATGAGGCTATATATATGCAAACACAACCTGACAGTTCTTTCTCAAACTCATCAGTTAATAATTCATGAGATAGTCATCCAATGGAGGAACTGCATTTGGTCACATGCATGGGTCTTGATACCGGGTGAAACCCTTGTTCGAAGCTTCGTCAGGTGGCCGCATCTTGACATCCAATGAAACACCAGTTCCAAACGCACTAGTGTTTGATCATATTTCCAACCCTAGTGATCAATATTTCTTAATCATCATATTCATGAACCACTAACTAATTGCATACTGATAAACTACAAGTAAGGAGCGAAGAAGTAAAGAAATAAAGAATGACATAGAAAGAAAAAGTCTGCCTCCACTGGAGTTCGAACCACGACCCTTCCGAATGCTTGTACTAACTCTTGTCCACTACTCTACTAGTACGCTAGTTGAAATCCCTGACATCAAAAAAGAATAATAAGCATCTATTGAATAATTAGATATAACAGTCAAACGGTAAACAATACAAATATTTCGAAAACAATAAATTGTTTCATTTGTTTTCTCAATATTTGGAACCCCTGATGAAAGACACCAATTCGTGTTTGACATAGTTCGTCACGTTTCACTGGCTCTGGCAAACACGTACGATCTGACAATACTCCAGTTTCGTATTTGAAAATTACCGATGAATGCGATGACTACAGACGTATTTATACAGAGTTAGCAGAGTTAGCCTCGTTCTTACAACCCATTTCAGTGTTACGTACATAAGGCAGTGTTTCAAGTTTTTTAGAAAATCATTCCACATACTCATTCCACAAAATCATTCCGCGCAAACTTCCACCACTTCTGGTCGGCAACGCATGTTGGCGAAGTTTGTTGAGTACTCGAATGTGAAAAAGGGCCCTTTCTAGGTGTATCAACGACAATGAACTACAGCAAAACAATACCCTGAAATACAAAGAACCCTAACCCCAGAATACAATGAACTACAGCAAAACAATACCCTGAAATACAAAGAACCCTAACCCCAGAATACAATGAACTACAGCAAAACAATACCCTGAAATACAAAGAACCCTAACCCCAGAATACAATGAACTACAGCAAAACAATACCCTGAAATACAAAGAACGAAAGAAAACAATAGAGTTGTTCATTGTCCTGAATTTCAGGACGTTGATACACCTAGAAAGACCCTGAAAAAGCACCTACATTATTCGAATCACGATAAACAAGTGAGCCTGGTTACAAAGCATGTCGAATGGTTGTGTCGACTGACTACGTCAAATGATTAAGATTGCTCTATGCACGTAACACTGAAATCGGTTGTAAGTTAAACATTCATAAATACCAGCGAGAATTGTTGTAGTTTCGAGTTTTGCATCTTCTTGCTGTATAACTGCGTCTGTAGTCATCACATTCAGCGGTAATTTTCGAATACGAAACTGGAGCGGTATTCTGTAAATCTGACAGCCATCAATGCAGTTCTCTCAACCACGGCAAAAGCCGGTATACGGTATAAAATTAGAAAGCATGCTAAGTGACCACGGCCAAAGAGAATATATCCATATCCGTTCATCGTCGTGTCAATTTCCTGCCGATTATTGATGGATCAACAGGGTCAACCGGGTAAAGCTACAGAGAGGAGGAAAGGGAAATGCAATTGGTTGAGTACGATAAGTAACTTCATTACCAACTCGCTGGAGGGATTTTTCCTATGGTAAGTTCAGTCACACAGAAAGCTTTTAACGATATTGGGGAGACGTTAACTTCAGTTAAGCCTAGTACTTAATCAGTACCTGCTCGAAAGTCGAATCGGTTATCCTCGTGTTTACTACTGCTCGCAGATAAACCGTGGTTACATTCAGACTAATTGTAAAACCATCGATATGGCGATACAAACTAACGCAGCTACACTATAGCTGATAGTTAAGCTACGTTTGTAACACACGTTAAAAGAATATAAATATTGCGGGTAGTATATATATCGAAGAAAATGTTGCTAGCTGTATAGAATCTAGCTTCCATATAAACTATCCTCCTTCATTGATATATTTACTAGGTATTTTCTGTCATTATTTAATTCTTGTATGCATGTATATAACTATTCACTGACAGATAATATTTATTTTCTTTGATCAAATTCACATCGCATATACCCAAACGTAATTGTTCAGACCTGCGATCTGTATATGCTAGCTTACAGCTAGTAAAAAATTTCATCGCGGCCGTTTTCGAATTCGAAAGGAATACAAATATACGTGTGTTGTGGATTATCACCATAGCGCCAAGACAAAACAAAAAATTATGCCTTTATATACACACACATGCATGTTGTACAGATTTTATATAAATGATACAGGTGTCCAAAACTATATGTCCGCTATAGATGCTAATTTCTTGCAAATTTCAATTGCAAACATTGAAAGCAATTTTCGTTACTGATAAAGATTAAGTTTAAATTTTACAGCAGGAAAAAAGAATAGAAATGATCAATTCTATGAGCTATTCGTATCTCAGTAAGTAGTCACTGTACAATTGTGAGGTAATAAAGAATAACTGATTAGCAGCTGGCGGGTCAGCTGAAGTATTTTTTTTAGTAGACCATGCAGTTCGCGGTTAATTCCGACATTTACCAGATAAAAGATTAACTGATCGAAATTTGAAGGATGTAGCTGTACTAGGAAGCGTGGAATCGTGTTTTCAGTTTTCCATACATTTGTCTGTAAAAACGAGTCAAATTTATAGCCGGACCGAATGTATGGACAACTGAAAACACGATTGTACGCTTCCTGGCACAGCTACATCCCTCATATTTCGATCAGTTAATCTTTTATCTGGTACCTTAAGTATGTATCTGAAGAATATTTCAGAAATTCGATTTTACAGATTTTATTTGGCATCGGATTCCCATAGAAACACTGTATTTCGCGCCATGTTTGCATCCCTTTCAAAATGTCGGAATTAACCGCGATCTGGTCTATTTCAAGTAGCTTGGTCAATGACCACTGAAGCTTCCTGTTCCCAGTTGGTAATTCATTTATTTTAACTTAAAAAATTAAAGTTATTTTCCTTTTCCTCCCGATTAGCTCAGTACATGATTAAGCTCTGGTACATGGTCTGTCGTGCGGGAGGTCGCAGGTCAGTCAAACCTCGGCCGAACCAACACTCGTGCTGCCTTCGTTCTCGAACTTAACAATTGGTTAGACCTTCACGTCTTCTCCGATAAGGGCGATAAATCGTAGGCCCTCGGAGACCTGCATAGAAGGGCATGAAGCCTGTTGAGGTTCTCTGTCCACCTTCGAGTGGCCACAGAATAAATAAAATTAAATCAAATATATAATCTTTTTGCTACATGTATACATACGGTAGCATCCATGGCAACGTCTTTCCCATGGGGATTACGAGCTCATTCATTCGTTAACGAAGTATTATATCAGCACGTGACTGTATTATATCAGCACGTGACTGTTAGCTGCAAAAGGCCTGTTATTGAGTGCTAGAGAGCACACATTTTGAGAGCTTCCCGTATAAGGTGTATAACTTTAAGAGATTTTTTTTAGTTCAAAACATGTGGGAGGTTAGATTACGATTCCCGAACCCGGCGCCGTAGGCTTCAGATACAAATATCTCGAAAAATGGCCTAAATTTCTCCATAAAAGCTCTAAATATCTCGTAAAATTCCCTAAATATCGCCATACATATCTATGTTATTTTAACGTTTATGCGAATATTTGCCTTTATATTGTCTATGAAGAGCCAGTATACAAAGTTAACCAACATTACACACATACTTGTTGTACAAACTTGTTAAATGTCAGTACTTTAACGTTTGATTAATACCAGTGTGTACAAAAGATATTTGTGATAAAGACAAACTTGATGATCATGACTTGCTAAACCCAACCCAACAAAGTAACACCGCTGGATAGTTATATTGCTGGCTCGGGTAAATCAAGAAAAAACGTCAGAAAACCCCCAAGGTATGCTTTAAAAGTCCTAACTGATTCCAGAAAATTTCATTTTTTTTCTAAATATCTTGGAATTTTCTAAATATCCCAGGAGCTTCTAAATATCTCCCAAAATATCCGGATATTTGTATCTAAGCCTAATATGTGTTTGTTGGTGGGTTCTCCGGATTGGCCCTGTCACCCATGGCCATGTAATTATTCTCCCCTGCATTGCATAATAAATGTATAGTCCTAATTATGGTCCAGGGTATTATGAGATTTTTAAAATTATTCGATCTCTTTACAGAATAAGCTGCTGTTGATCTGTAGATATCTGTTGATCTGTAGACAAAGATGTGAATTCTGCAAATTATTTCTAAACTCTTCTACAACTGTCTAAAATTTAACAATATTTGTGTCTGAAATTTGGAAGTAAAGCGTAACATTTGAGTTCGGTGTCATAGTTTGCGTCACGGACATGTAAGGAAAACAGGTCCCATAATTGTGAGATGGTCTGTATGATTTCATATTCACCTACGGCGGCGAAGAAGCGATAACCTCGCGCGAGTTTTTGTCCATTTGACAGAAAATCAAATAACTGTTTGGTGGTGGCTATTCGCCTGGAGTGTGGTATATACTAAGACAATAGGAGATATTGTAGTTGAGTCTACGAATAGCAGTTTCAGCGGTATTGACCCGAACGCCTCACTTCAATGTAATGAAGCGCCATTGAAACCATCATTCTAACACGACACCAACACCCTCCTAAACAAGCACGACTAATTTAGATACACAGTTTGAATAGCGCTTCATTACATTGAAGTGAGGCGTTTGGGTCAATACCGCTGAAACTGCTATTCGTAGACGCAACTACAATATCTCCTATTATTAACCTCGGTGCCGGTTATTAATAACCTCAGTGTGGGAACTCGAAAAGGTATCTAACTGGCTTATTGCAAATAAACTTTCAGTAAATATCAAAAAACAAACTACATTAATTTTAGACCAAGACAAAATAGATTATCGCTTAATAATTTTGAAATTTAGGTTCAGTAATGGTGGACCTGGAAGCAGCACATTGCAATCACAACTCAGTAAATATCAAAATCCCATTGGTGATAATCTCTAAATCGAAATTTAACCTCTCCCAAGCATCACTGCACAAACTTTATTTATTTACCCATATCTATATTATGATCATATAATTCGGCGTGGCACTTATGCCTCAACTTAAAAAAAATCGTTATGCTACAGAAAAGAGCAATTAGAATCATCACCAAATCAGATTATGATGGACATACGGCTCCCTAACTCCAAGGACCATAATCTTTTAAATTTATATAATATACATAAACACCAGGTGGGTCTCTTCAATGTTTTCCTATGATAAGAAGATTCTTCCAGAAATATTGGAAGACTTTTTTTCTACTAATCTCGGTATTCATTCATATAACACAAGGATAGCTAATGATTAAAGACCAACATTCTGCAGAGCAAATGTAAGAACATTCTCAATAGCGATACTTACTGCCACGTAATTCATTGTCATTAATGTGCCAACCAGAGATCCATTCAGTGGTTCCTGACACAACGCGTGGTTGGCATATTAGCATAACAATAGTAATGTTCATCAACAAAGTATCGCTATAGCCTACGAAGGACCACAATTTTAGAATCCATCAACACATAGCTGAGGTAAAAAAGGATTCGCTAACAAGCTCAACATGATTAGAAGAAGCAGATTTTTACCCAGACAAACACTTTTAGATCTATCTTGCCCTCTGTAACTTACGTGTTACCTGTCTGGGGCGGTTTTACTTGTAAGGACAATTTTAACTCTTTAGAAACCCTACATTTCAGTGCCGCCAAACGTATTTTTAATCTCAAGGGATATGGCAACAGTAAATGTTTTGGATACTGCTAAATGGGACAGCCTATTTTTTATGTATAAATTAAGCTTATCAAAATTAACATACAAGATATACAATGGTTTAACACTGATTACCATGTCACACATCATTGATAAGCCCGATAATAATTATAATTTTAGAAATGCCAATATTCAATACATATTTTATGAAAAACTCAATAGCCCACAGAGGCTCCATAGTTTGGAATGCTCTAAAAGCGCACTTATCCGACGACACACTATCTGTCAAATGTACGGGAAAATGGCCAAGAGGGTTAACACACTTCGCAACCTGGACTTTAGTGCACTTCAGTTCTGTACAGTGTATCCCTGATTTTAACGAACATTTTAGATATTATTAGCTATGTCAGTAATTACATGTAAATTTTATATCATATCATATATACCGTACCCGTACTTCAAGTAGATTTTGAGATTCCTGTATTATTACACAATTTTTATAGCCTTCAATTAATATTAATGTTAAGCATTTTTAGAGTTTTAATAGATAGATAATTATTATTTGTTCATTTCTATTATTTTTATACACGACCCCACAATCAGATGCCGCTTAAACGTTTACCGTGTTTAAATAAATATTATTGTATTGTATTGTATGAATTGAAAAATAGAACTTCTCTCACCAGCTCCGAAAATAATACAATCTGAAATCCTACTTACTTAATCAATCATCTTCTTAATTAACTGATCTTCTCGTTCTCGTCCCAATCATCTTTCTCTTAACTTAACATTCGATAACATTATTCAGTATTATACTGTTAGCTTAGCTCAGGTTTTAAAAAAGGAAACCTAAAGTAATAAGTCTTTGGCTTCCATTTAGGTTGTCTTCCACTATATTTAAATGTAATTTATTATTCCTTTTAGATTTTTTATGCGTGTATATGGTGGTTTGTGTGAAATAAAGATGATGAACATGTTGCAGCCGTTTGAATACTCTGTTGCACGATGTTGCATGATGTTGCGTGAAGTTTAACTAGTTTCAAACTTCATGCAACATCGTGCAACAAGGTGTTCAAACGGTGCAACATGTTGCATCCAACAATGAACATTGCATGTTATACGATGTTGCATTCGCCTTTGAAACGACTTTTACGTAATATGTTGAAACTTCCTATAGTATCCGGCAGTACTGAAGTCTAGCTCCAGAATTTTGCACATGTTGAAGCTTCTGAATGAGGCACCTAGTCCATGCACTTGACAGTGAATCACAAAAATCGTGTTTTGATGAAATCATTGTTAATAGAGGGGAACGGTTAACTTCAAAGGGGCTAACAAAGGCGATGCGATTTAGGTTGAAAGGAGATAAGACAAAATATAATTGTGCACGGTCTAGCTACTGAAAGCACGATTGCACGCTTCCCAGCACAGTTACTTCCCTAAAATGTTGATCTTCTACCAAGTATCTTAAGAAAGATTCCACAAAACAACTATTACACTTTTAATTAATAATAATTAATTCCTTTTTAGGTTGGGGAGAAAGGTTGGAAAGAACCCATGGATTACCATTTTAGTGGCCTTTCTCGTATCAGGAGCATGTATGACTGGGATGCTGAACTTCACACAAGAAAACCAAGGAGACAAACTGTGGGTACCGCAAGATTCATTAGGCAAGAAACACCAGGCCTGGGTTGCTGAGAACTTCCCTGTCAGGGCCAGGTTTTCCGTTATTCTCCTAACAGCAAGCGATGTTTTAACACCAAATGTTCTAGCTCAGGTAAGCTACTGGTATACAGCTCTTCCAAATAAGGTTGTCCCTGACAAACCGCAAACGACATTCCCAGACCGCGAAATGGATTGTGATTATAACTATCCAGGTGTGCTAAACGGATAAACTACCGTCAAGTTCCCAAAGTAACGACATACCGAAAGTAACGACCCCCCGAAAGTAACGATAAAATTTGGGACTGGCATGCAATACAAGTGTGTAATGTATCGCCTGTTCACGAACTGCGACATCTATATTAAAACCTTATTTTTTTTAAATCCGTATGTTGGCCTGTTAAGTTATGCAATTACCATGTAATTGCCTTCAGTTGATACGAATGCAATGTCCCGGGAATTTTCGTAGAGTCTGTAAGTCCTGTAGTAAGCTTGTAGTTTAACGTTTTGTGGACCCCGAAATACGACCACCCGACAGTAACGACCTCCCGAAGTAGCGACCCCTGAAGGCTTCTAAATCCGAAAGTAACGATCCGAAAGTAACGAGGTCGTTACTTTCGGAACTTTACGGTAAAAAAAACCTACACGGTTTAATTCGAAAATGGATTGGCAGGAGACCTGAAATTAATATTCCTCTTAAAGTTCTTGACCCAAAACAAACGAATTCACCAGACTTTCAGCTACAACCACAATCCATTGCGGGCTGGGAATATCGTTACGTTTGCCCGAGAGACAACCTTTTTCAAATAGCTGTATACGTGTATGTGTTATAAAATAGGGTGAGGCTGATCTGCATGAGTATGTAATTTTCAGCCGATTCGTATAAGTATTAAATAAATAACACACTTTTTTCTATATTATCAGTCGACATTTAAAATTTATATTTTTCTTCCTGTTTGATATTAAACAATTATTGGACGAGGCAGAGAAAAAGGCAAATAACTAACAGCGATGACACGAACAAATCAAGATATTTTGCGATGGTTGAGTTCAATAACTGTTTTATCATTCGACCAAATATAACTTTACCTACAGAGTTTCGAAACTAGAACTTTGAGTCACCGCTCTGCAAATCGATCTACCTCGTTATCAGGTGCTGTTATCACTGAATGGGGTAGTTCAGTTAGTGCGCATGCTCAGATCGTATGTGCAGAAAATATTGAATTAGCACGACTGCATATGCTCAGACCATTATTTGCAGTCAGTGATTTGTAGGTAAATCAACCAATCTGATTCGGGATGGCCATGAGTGGTTATCGACTGCTGACATGAGTCAAATGAAAATTATGAAAATAACCATGCAGAAGAATGTTGTACAGCTGCATACGAATCGCGAGTATGAGATCTTAAAAACTCTTTTTTGAATTCTCTCGACGGCAGGACTGTTCGGTTATCTTTCCGATACTACCGAGAATCGCGAGCGAGATCTCGCCACAGAACACGAAATGGACACCATGAGATCTCGTTCTCGATCTCGGCGAGAATCATGTCAAGAAAATTATCAAAACTCGGAGAACGTTCACGGAGAACAAAAAGAACGCGACAGAGTTGAAGACTGAATGATTTTCAAAAATAAGTTCACAAAGAATTCAATGGTACGTCAACTGCACGAAGAAAACAGCTAGCTAATTAATTGAAATTAAGTTTAGTATTGCCTCGTTCGTACAGAACTTGCTCAAATGTGATATGAGTGTCCAGAAATGATCTTAGATATATCGGACGAACTTCCGCTTAGTTAGCCGAAACCTAGCCTAAACAGCCGCCACACATCGGCCGCCGGAACTAAGCCGCAGGCTAGCCGAAACCCGGTTACTTTCCTAGAATTTATACTCAGTGACGAGATCTTGCCCGAGAAAGTTTTTATCATAGTATGACCCGTACGTACGGCCTCCCGTGCTTTCCTTCAAAACCATTTGAAACAGTCACATGATGGGGACCGTACGTGTTTGACGGGCGGGAAAGAGCCGTCCGCTCGATTTTTTGCTTGTTGTTTTGAAATTTTAAAAGTTGTTACATGCATGATTTACTGAAAACGTATTGACCGAGGTCGGGCCGAACGGGAACATATTTGGCTCTTGATCAATATGTACGTGCATGTGCTCGGTGTCGTAATGATCAAAAGACCGAGATTTCGCTCTTTTCTGCGAGGCCTCGCTGAGATCTCGGTTTCGTTTCCGTATGCCACACGAGACAGCTATACTCCAGTGTTGACTACTACAATGTAGACCATTGGTTAGCCCAGTTGGTAGAGCACGGTCTAGAGTGCGGGAGGTCGGGGGTTCGAATCCCGGCCGCGTCCTTGGGCAGGGACGTTTATAAGCCGTTGGCCTTGTCTCCTTCTACTTCTAATCGGTATTTTAAGGGGACGTGGAAGAACCTGTTGTGCTACTCGAAAAAAAGAAGGGGATTAGCACCCGGTACAGCAGCCTGGCCACTGTACTAACCACACACTACAAAGTGCGTGGCAGAAATTAGCGCCGTAAGCAGTCCGGAAAAAGAATTCACTGACGAAATATGTCAGTAAGACAGTGTAAAGCGCCATGAGACTGTGGTGATATGGCGCTATATAAATATGGCCATTATTATTATTACATATTCCACTATTAAATACATGAATTCACTCTTTTCACCAGGTGGCCATCTTTGATTCAAAGGTAGGCAATCGGCCTTTGTTTTTGCAAGGCTAAAACCTCAGTGCAAGCCTAAACTTGCAAAAAACAAAGGATTGCCTCGCTTTGAATCCAATATGGCCATCAGGTAAACAGAGTGAATTGTCCATTTAGTTCATGTTTTATGTGACTGACAAATTAAATGTACTCTTTATCTTTGGATTCTCAGCTTGTAGAGATTGACAAGAAAATAAAACTCATCAATAATGGAACTGGAAATAACTGGAGTACAATTTGTTTCAGGTAAATGTTTTGGTATATTTCTAATAGTTTTTTATATTAAGCAAGGAGATAATTGCAGGACATGAATTTTGATAATGAATTGCATGTGCCTCCTTAAAGTGCCTAAAAGGCAATTTTTAATAGCATTAAAATCGATTCTACGTACATCAAGTAAATAAGTGAACAGTAAAATATTTCTTGATTGAGTCTATGAGTTATTGAAGTTTCTTTTTCCGATATGGTACTTATATCACAGGAGGCCTCATTTATTATACGCACAAACGTGCTGATAGAGATGCATTTTTTTCTTCTACACATCCATGTTATATTTGGGCCTTATATCCGGTGGTTTTACCAAATATTTTGTATAAACCAGAAATAGTTTCATTCACAAGGGTAAAGAAATTACCTTTGTTGGCCTCCTGTGACACCACGAATTAGCATATTGTAAAAAGAAAATGTAATTTCGGACGTTTGAGCGACGCAGCAGCGATATAGCCAGAAATTGATATTCTGTCTACAAGGTAGAACATTGCCAATGACTGTGCACTTTCACACCGCGGCAAAACGTCACGCGCGCGTCTCCCAAGTTTCCCGCCGAAACTAAAAGAAAACAGAGGCAATCCCACATGTTTCTAGTTTTAGGTACGTATGCGTATTTTCGTGAAATGTTTCGCGAAAAATAAGAAAACTAAATAAAAACTAAGCCTAAGACTTTCACAGGTTGAAGGTTTATTAATTTGTAATTCACTGTGAGTTTACTAAGTTATAAGATTATTTACTAAAAAAGTTTAAGACCTCGGAAACTTGTATTTGAACTCCAGAGCCTTCGTTCTTTCGGCCAGCGGAGCACGTTTTGCCGCGATGTGGTGTACTTTATATATAGCTACGTTTTGTGTGCTAGTTCTTATTTTATACGGTCTGAGAAAGTGCTTCGTTCGGAAAGTAGTGAAGCCGTTATATTACGTTTTTGATAGGGTCTGAGAAAGTATCAGAAATTTCTGAAGCACTTTTTTCATTGGGTCTGAGAAAGTGTGTCAAGAAACTTTTGAAGCAGTTTTTTATATATAGGGTCTGAGAAAGTGTGTCAGCAATTTCTGTAGCAGTTTTAAGATGATCTGAGAAAGTGTGCCAGAAATTTATGAAGCAATACTCAGTGTTAAAATCGATGTGTATAAGACGTGAAGATTTGCATGTTTTGTTAATAAATGGTAATTTGTTAAATGTTTACTCCTTTTATTCGTTTTTTGACAAAATGCAAAATCCATTGTCAGCAAATGAGTTAAGTGTCCTAATCCTTAACACTTTAATCAGTCAAGTTAAAATACATCAACAAAGGCACAATCCAGGGTAGCGTCAGTGGTCCGTATCTTTTTAATATGTTTATGAATGATCTGTAAATAAGTAATGACAACAAAATGCAGCGCTGGATAAATATGCAGATGATTTGAACTTACAGATTACCATAAGTAAGACTGCGCCAGATGTATCAGTTCTCGCGATCAATCACTTTATGAACTGGACATACTCAAATGCTATGTCTTGTAATCCAACTAAATGTAAAGAACTCATTTTTAATAAGAAAGGACATTTAACTCACTTTAATAATATTCCTAACATTGTACAATATGATGCATTGAAGATACTTGGAGTAATCTTTCAGTCAGACAGCAAATTTTCAAAGCATGTCACTGTTAAACTCAAAGAAGCAAACAAGTGCCTTTTTATTATTAGAACTCTTCGAAAGGAAGGTTGTAGTCAAAAGGAACTCGACCATCTCTTTAAATCACTTATCCTACCTAAATTAACTTATGGTTTATCTGTCTACCGACCTTACCACAGTACAGCGCTTTCTTAAAAGATGCTATAAGAGAAAGTACTCTTCAGAGCTTATTAGCATTCATAATCTTTTAGAGAAAAGTGACCGACACATTTTTAATAAAGTTAACTCTATTTCTAATCATCCATTACGATCACTGCTGCCTACAGTTAAGCAGTCCTCTCGAAGGCTTAGAAAACAAACCGCCGTATATCCTAAAGTTAATACAGAGCGTTTTAAAGGTAGTTGTGTAAATATATTAATTTTTAAGTATAATCTAGTTTCTTAATTCAAGTTTTGTCCTATTTTATATATCCATGTATGATTTTATGATATTTTCGTTAGCCTAGTCAAAATCCTCTTTATATCTCATCTATAGACGCAACACTGAAATCAAGAAATAATTTACAATTTATCTATTTATTTGATGTAGAATCGATTTTAAGAGCGGGTGCATATTAAGCTGTTCTTTCAAACGGCAGAATTGTTTTCTCACAGTTTCAACCATGATGTGATACAGCACCCACTGTCTAGTATGTTGAGAAATGGGAAAAAGTAGGTAGAGTCAGTAGTTAAAAATCAAAACATTAAAATCAAACGTAACTTTTATTTTTAGGCTGGGGCCAATCTGCCTTGTCTCCAGTTTACTGGAGTTGTGGTCATTTAATGAAACTGTTATCGAAAGTTTGTCAAAAAATGACATTTTACAAAAGATTAATATGCCTCTTTTGAAAAGGTAAGTATTTCAATCAATTAGTATAAATTCATTTATATTTATGTATGTGTTTGAAGAATTGAGAAATTATCTCTCGTGCAGTCTTAGTTCCTATATTGAAGGTCGATCAGAACTAGGTAATTATTATAGGTAACTAGTGTTGGTCTGCGTATTTTTAGCAGTTTGAACCGTGTTAATTACAATTTTTCAGTGTATCCTGATTGGTTAAAAGTGACGGCCTTTGTTCTTTCTCGCGGGAAACTCTATGCTAAAAATAACTCTACCGTCTACAGTGTTGTGTGACAATAAAATGTGGGAAGAGGAACACTCCTCTGTAATATACTCCTGCATGGTTACCGTTATATTGAAGAATGAAAGCAAATCATACCAAACTTTAGCAAACTGTTGACATGGTATTGGTATGTTGTACTCGCCACTGATTGGCTCAAATAACCGAAATTGGAATGCTTTGTTTTTGTTCTGCAATGCGATTGGTTCTCGTTGTCTAAGTTGGACCAAGGATACAGTAGTTATACACTCAGTAACTCTTTATTTAGAAAAAAAGATTTCATAGCCATGCCTAGTGTTCGGTGAAACAAGGAAACTGGTATATTTATAGTCAACAGTTACAACAACAACAACAACAACAACAACAACAACAGATACTTTATTTGTACCAACATGTAAAGATAATACAAGATAAGTGTTACTTCTAGCATGCACAGCATCATTATAATGTTATCCTTAATATAAAGCCAAACTCGTTTCGTACCTTTTTTCAGTCCCGTTACTGGGAGGAAGTTCGTAGTAAGCCAGTTCCTTGGTGACATCAAGAGAGACTCGTTTAACAGGATCACCGCCGCTGCAGCAATGATAGCTACATATGGACTGAGGAAACAGTCACAAATCACGGATAGTGGAACAACAGTACGGATACACATGATAATGATGATCTATTATCATAATACTTAACTGTGCTATTAGATTGGACCAGAATTGGGTCACATTACCAGCCTGTACCAGGGGTTCTTTCGACGCCATCATGGATTTAAAGCGCAGATACCGCTGGGAACGAGGTTGACTATTGCCGCTGAATGCGATGAATACAGACTCATTTGTTAGCTTCACTCTAAAGTTAAATTTTCCTAATTACCAGCAAAAAGTGTAAAACTCGAAAACTCCAACAACCACAGAGTTGCGAATAGCCCAGCTTAGCTAGAGCGAGTAGTCTTATTGTTTTAGTACCTTCTCGCTGGTATTTATTATGTTTAACTTCAGAATGAGACTAGCACTGAGCCAATAAGTCTATAGTCATCGGGTACAGCGGTAATTTAGAATACAAAACTGGACTATTATCATGGCTGGGACAAGCTACGCAACGCATGCGCAAATAGCGCAATCACTGCAAAACGTTATTCTCCGCTGACGGACAAGAACGGAGGCTCTGAGGAGAAGATTGTTCAAATACGCGGATTTGCTTAAACGCGGATTTGCTTAAACTTAAACTTATTTAAGTTAGGCTACGCTTTAAAGTGGTGTTGATGTTTTTGACGAAATATTTTACATACCTAAACACAGGGGTGATTTTCTTTCAGTTTGCGGGAGAAACTGATGTGATGCGTGCCCATGATGCATGCGCGTGCGCTGGACTCACCACATGCGCCTAATGTTTAGACATCGTGTTGTAATGACGCAGTAGAATATTGGCGTTCTGTTAGGCCTGTACGTGGGTAATCATTTATCAATTATCCGTGCTTATTTACAGGAAGATCCAATTGCTCACACCTGGGAGAAGGAGTTTGGACAGATCCTTGACACTTGGAAATCATCACTCGTCTCTTTATATTACTTTACGCTATACAGGTAAAGGATTATACACTTAATTAAACTTAGTCTGAAGGAGGAGGGAATTAACTTAGGGGTTAAAGCTATTTCTGATCAAAAGATAGCGAGCACTCAATTCTCGGTAGTATCGTCGTGTACCGTTTAACCAACTGCGTCATAAAATTCCCTTTGTTACCCACGTTCGCTATAAAATTTATGAGTCTCAAATTATTCATACGAACACCCGAATCTACACTTAGAAATTTTAGAACGATTATACGAGAACGATTATACGTTATCCCAAAAATATATACCGCCTGAACCGGGATTCGAACTCGGGCCGGTTAAGGATCAATGCAATGGCTTACCTACCACCAACACTAACCATTAGACCACGAGAGAATTCGCTGGTTATAGTCGTTTTTTTAACCAGATTTATATCAACTTCATTAGCATGTTCATAAAATATTCTATTATAGCATAATATATACTATAATAGCGGTACGACAACCCTCCGAGCGCGGATCTCAACGGTACACGACGATACTACCGAATTCTCCCTCTCCTCTGAACTCGGTTGGATCATCAGTGTCGTCATCGCCGATTATTTGAGGGTTTGAGAGGACTGTACAAGCTCTGATAACTAATACATGTATATACGCGTTGACTTACACAATGTAAATCGTGCAGTATAGATCGGAACACTGCATGGAGTGATGTTATTTTTTTCGCATAAACACGGTTTCAATCACGCGATTGATATTAGCCAGGAGCCCATTACCAGGAGCGTCCATCTATATAGGACTGGCGAGGACTGGCTTGCCTTCCAGCATCCATGGCAACGCCTTTCCCATTGGGATCACGACCTCAATTCATTCGTTAACGATGTATTATATCAGCACGTGACGGTTAGCTGCAAAAGGCCTATTACCTGCTTGTGATTTGAACAGAGCGCAAAGTTTCAATATTAAATACTCTAATAATAGTATAACGTCCATTGTTGTTCAGTTTTCGGAATGCAGCTGGGAATGCCATTCAGAGTGACATCACGCTACTGTCTGCTGGTTACATGCTTATCATTGCGTACGTCGCCATCATGCTCGGCAGGTTCACAAGGCTGCGCATGAAAGTGAGTAGTAAAGAGACTGCGTCATTTATTTAGCAGTTATTTAAAAGTTCAACATAAACGAACTGAACCACATTATAACGTTCTGAGTTTTTCTTGGAGTATGCCATAAATGTGGAATAATAGTGCAGCTATATATACACATAGGAAATCGATAAGGGAAAAAAAGAGAACAAAAGAACTGGTGCAAGTCATAATCTTTTCGGGTCAATCACGGTTTTTGGGAAACCCCAACCCCTCCCCCACACTTCACCCTAACCTTTAATTTGCATGATGACGTCAAATACTAAACTTCCAGAACTCCTTGTGCGGACTTTTAGTTCCTCTAATTTGGACCATTGTCTTGGTATTTTCAACTTTAGGAGTTTTAAAATTTTTAAAAAATCTGAAAAGGATTCTGGTAGTTGTAGTTAAATGACGCCAAAATGCAAATTAATGTGCTATTACATTTGTTTACATATTTTATACGTGAACGTTGATGGCTGAGTGGTCTAACTGCCCGCACGGCTGGAGGTTCATTCTGTGGTTCGGCTTGTATTTTTTCTTCTTCTTATCTTTCATTAGTCTTTTCTTTTTTTCTTTTTCGTTCATATATTCTTTTAAAAATAACATTTAATTTGCACAATCATTTCAACGTAAGGTAAAGGTCGTGCGTACTAAACTATCTATATTTTTGGCTTACGTTAAAGACCGAGACTTTATTTTATAAGTGAAAGAGTATCTACTTGGAGCTTCGCTTGCAGGCTTGACTATATAATTATATAGAGAATACGTAGGGCAGGATTTATACAAATTCGTTTTCCGATCAAAAACAACAAGCCACGACCGAAAAAGCATCTGATATTTATATACACGACCACTTTCTAATCTTAAACAAGGTCCCGCACCGTATTAAATCGGCGGGTGTAAATTACAGATCACAGGTCAGGTTGTTAATTCTAAGACAAATCCTAACCCTAACCACAAACCTAACCCAAACTATCGGACGAGTTCACAGGTAAACGATGGGTTCTCACTCACCAAGAGCTAGGGTTCACAGGTAAACAAGAAGTGACCTGTGACCTGACCTGTACTTTACACCAGCCGCTATTAAATGGCCTCTGCCAGGCACTCTCACACCTTCAGTTATCACTCAGCCTTTGTCAAGTGAACATCTCATTCAAAGCTCTGCATACAACATGTGATGTTATCGCGTGCAATTTCACGGGTAAAGTAAAATCACTCTATTATGCCTAAAATAACACTAAAGAATTTGTAAACGGTTCTAAAACGCTATCGACAGGCATAACTACGCAACTAGCTTCCTGCTGTTTACCTTATTTGGCTTTTTTTTATTTGGCGTCAGCAATACAGTATTATTCACAAAAAAAAAACACGCTAAATTCCAATTCGATCTGTGGATTAGCCAGGTCCGAATTTGATCAGCCTCTATGGTTGTTTCAGGTCGCTTTAGAAATTCAGTCTTAGTGTCATTATAACAGGAGAAAACTGAAGCCTGCTTACTTTCTCTGAATTTGAATTTCAAATTTTACATCCCAAAGGGAGAAATGGGGAGGAGACTCGGTCCTCTCAAGATCATGATAGCCATTATGAAATAAATTCACAAACCTGGCTCCGCACTGACCACATGCATAATCTGAATAAATAACTAAAATAGCATATGTTTAGAAGCACGAAGTTCCGAAATCTTTTTGAGCATAATGGCTCACAACTGACGTGTTACTTTTCATCGGACAAGTGAACTTGTTTTGAAATAGGTGTATACCTCTTTGAGAAAAAAAAATTGGATTGAGGTGTTGATGATATTGATAAATTATTATATTACACAAATTAAGTTACTTAAACATTCCCCGTCTTCGTTTACCTTTTTCAGGTATGGGTTGCCCTTCTAGGCGTTCTTTGTGTTGTGCTCTCTATTGGGGTCTGTTTTGGTTTGTCAAGTGCCTTTGGAGAATCCTATGGACCTGTTCACTCTATTTTACCATTTCTATTACTTGGTAAGTTAGCACGTAAACGATGCTCTGTTGGACGTATAGCGTAGGAGAGTTGTGGGAATGAACATAATCATTATCATCATCATCATCAGTATATTTATAGTGATCCTAATTTTGTCTTCCAAGCCTTTTTTAACAGAAATATGTGGAAATCCGGGTCAACTAAAAAACGTATTACGGTGTTCGGACCACGAATGTACCGCCTCCCGGTTATAATTAGTTCTGTGGGTAAGCGCCGGTCTGATGTACAGGAGGTCGCGGGTACAAACCCTGGCCGGACCAACACTCAGGTTCTTAAAATAACTGAGTGGTAGATCAGTGCTACCTTTGTACGTGAAACAATCTCGTTCTCGAACTGCAGATGGTTAGACCTTCACGTCTTCTCAAATAAGGATGTACAATCGTAGGGTTGGCCTCAAATGTATCAGTATCGCCAAACTGTAACGAGTTACCGACGTTAATAGTCGGGTTGCATTATGCTTTAATGTGGGATCTTCTTTGTTATTCAGGTATTGGGGTTGACGACATGTTCGTTATAGTTCAGGCTTGGAGTAATCTCTCTCCCGAGGTACACAACACCCTTGAGGTGCATGAACGAATTGGATTGGCTCTTAAACATGCTGTAAGTCTGACGTAACAAGCAGGAGAACCGTGAATATCGAGTACACCTCTTTACCGTGTAGATCGAGTAGACCTTTTTACCGTGTAGATCGAGTGGACCTCTTTACTGTATAGATCGAGTGGACCTCTTTACCGATGACGCAGTCATGGTTATAAAACAATTTATGAGTGCTAGGGGGGCAAAGCATCATGGTCCAACGAATCGTTTCATTGCAACGCTTCATTTGCTTTCATTGTTTTTCTACTGAGCATCCCATAACATTGTTTTTGTTTTCAACGTGGCGGTGTTGACGAGAAAGAGGCCTATTATAGAGGTCTTGAAAAGCTGTTGATTGCACTCGCATTCCGCTCGAGCACCTCGTGTATTTTTTTATAGAACAGTAAGAACCATCTGATATTTGTTAATTCAAGTCGTTCTTTCATATGTTTCTCTGCCGGAATTTAAGCTCATGTCCATAGTGCTTGTTTACTGTGTGGAGTATAACCAGGATTCAGATATTATTTTTGTTACATGGCGTCATATTAGAACTCTCCAAATCGTGTTTAAAATGAGTTTAACTGTTATGACTTAGGCATAATTATTGAAATGTATTAGATGTAATTTTATTGGGAGCGCGTCTGTCTGGCGTAGCCTCAATTGATCGAAAATCTCGCGATAAATTATCTTTATTAGAACCTAACTGATTGTTGCTTATTGCTTTTTCATCAGGGTTCCTCAATTACGATCACATCGCTAACCGATTTCATGGCCTTTATGATCGGCGCTACAACTGTAAGTTAAATTAAGCCTTAGCCGATATTGCCTTCTTGAAGTTCCTCGAATATTAAAGCAATTTCAAACTAGATTGTGTTAGGCCCGATACAGACGTCGAACTTTTCATGCGCTGAACGCAATTGAGACGAAAGATAATTAGGCGGCTTCTTCTGATCTACTTTGGTTTGGCGCATGAAAAGATCGACATCTGAATCGGGCCTAATAGATTCCTTTCCTTGATGATATGTATAATCCCTATTATTACTATTACTAGTATTACTATCCAAAACTAGCCCTATACTTAAAGTGCAACTAACCCCTTTTGCAATTTTTATACATATATGAATCTTTGAAAGGTTTTGAGTACTTCTGCGAAGACATTTTTGGCTTACAGAGAATACTCTATGTTCTATGCTTGTTTAAAATGGTGAAATTTTGACCTTTCCTGACCCATGACCGCGTACGAAAAAGCCTGGGTCGATTCTTGATCTTACGTCATCCAACTCATTCGACTTTGCAATAATTTGAATAAATATTTAGCATTTACTCTAAAATAACTGTTTTCTTTACTAACAACTCACAGACTGTGTATATTCTCTATATATCGATGTTGTTGTGATAGAAATGCGCCATGGAGAATAATGCATTAATGAGGTGACGTAAAATGAAGAATCGACCCAGGCTTTTTCTTGCGCGGTCATGGGTCAGGAAAGGTCAAATTTTCACCATTTCAAACAAGCCTAGAACATAGAGTATTCTCTGTAAGCCAAAATTTTCTTCGCAGAAGTACTCAAAACCTTTCAAAGATTCATATGTATAAAAATTGCAAAAGGGGTTAGTTGCACTTTAACTCATGTAATCGTACTTAACAATATATTTTCTTACTAAGCAGAGAGCATCTGCTTGTATTCACTCTTCTTAATATTTATGCGCATATCTAATTCACTACTCGAAAACGAGGCTATCCCCGCATCGTTGATGCCGCAACATGCATCCGAGTTCGAAAGGACAATCCAGTATTTTTCCTTTTGTCTCCATCGCATAGAGGAACACAGCAATATTCCGTCCGCGACGCCATTTTGCTTTTCAGCTATGCAAAGATGCGGGGATAGCCTCGTTTTCGAGTAGCTAATTATATGCGCATAAATATTAAGAAGAGTCAATAGCGCGTACGCGTGTATAATAATACTTGTTTATTTTCTAACTGCCGATTTGGCAAGTTGCGTGTTAATGCTATTGACAAATTATTAACAAAATATTAATTGATTGAGGTATTATAAATATACCCAATACAAGCCGACTTCCTATCCAAAAGACTAAATGAAATTTAAACATGGTTAAATATCCAGTAGCTTACTGTTATTGCTTGTTATTCTGTATTTGGTTCGGTCAGTTGCTCCTCGTCGTGATCGGGCATGCTGCTTTGCCCTCCCTCCCTCCCTCCCCTGTTTCCTTTGTCCACTCTTATGTGTGACCCACAATCCCGGACAAAAATGCTTAAGAAAATATTTTTATTATTCAATTGTTCTCTTACATTAGTTTTTAAACAAGAATAACACAATTTTACTTGCCCCCCTTTCCTCCGGGTACAATGTTGATGCTCGCAAGTGGTCCCAAAGCAAAGTGGCAGTCCGTCTCAACATTGTATGGGTACGGGTAGGGGGGTAGGGTCACTTGTTGGCCAAGTATTGCCACAGTACACGAGCTTTTGAACAATTCCTTAAGATTTTTGACCGAGATTGCAGTGCTCTGGGCTGACTGATTGGTTGTCAGGGTATCCTGGCAACCATGCTCGCAAGCACTATCCCTGCGCTCAGCTCTGGCCACTGAACCTCCAACTAAGTTTTATCATAATTTAGGTCTGATGCCTGGGCGGCTCTCGTTGTTTATTGAGGAGCTGGTTTATTTAACTCTCATTTTTGTTTGACTTACCCCGATGCAAGCTTGGATAGTGCTACATTTTCCATTGAACAAAGCTTCGCTCATCGTAGTCTTGTAACACTAGCCATTTGGTTGCGTTTTTTATTTGTTTCTGCTGAAGCCCGTGCTCTGGTATGGGATGTAGCATAGGCTGATTGCGGGCTCTTCTGTATTTGTTTTAGTCTAACCGCTCTTCCCCCTTCTGTCATTTTCTCCTTGCCCCATTTTGACCGCACGTGACAGGTAGTCTTATGCGAAATAAATGTGACTGAACAAAAATGACAGACGAGCCGGCAGACAGGTTAGATGTAGCGCTTCACTATTGCTCAAGTTCAGCCATGTGATTATTACCGTTGTTATACTATAGAGATGGATAATCCGTCCAGACGGATAACGCGTCCATAAAAAAAGTGCGCCGGCCGCTAGGGAGAACAGGTTTACTGATAATGCCACCGTACCTAAATCAATGTTACTTACTTACTATAAAGACAGGTTTACTGATAATGCTACCGTGCCTAAATAAAGATTACTTACTTACTATAAAGATAGGACGGATTATGAAACGTATACTTGGTGAGAAATGGTACCGCATTACCGAGGAGAATGGGTTCTAATTGTTGCTGAATTTCATACGCCTCCTCAAAATACCTCAAAGTTGGTCTGTTGTCTGTCTTTCTACACACGGAGGCATAATGCGGCTAAACGAATTTCATTCGTTTTAGACGCACTATAAAAGCCTAGTTCGTCTGGACGGAGAATCCATCTTGTGCCCGTTTTATACAAGATAAAATTAGAAGACGTTCACTTTAGTTATCCAAATACGTCTGGAATGATTATCCATCTCTCGTATAAGAACTGCCAATGTTAACTGTATATTGTCTTGATTGTGCCCACAGATTCTTCCTGCCTTACGATCTTTCTGTATATTTGCAGGAATAGGTGAGCTAAGGTTTTCGTGTATGTTGTGGCAGATAATTAACTACGAGCTCGAGGATTGCTATTTGACAATTAGACTATATATGAGCTCGAAGTTTCTATCGGCTGATAGTTGACAACTGTCAAACTGTCTGCCATAGAAACTGAGAGCGAGTAGTCTAATTGTTTTAGTAGAAACCAACTAGTAGTTCAATCTTAAACTCAAGAATATTGTTTGACATTTTGACGACTTGGCAGGCATTGTTTTGCTGGAAATCGGCTTTTTCGTTACTCACTATTGACCTATCACAGAATAGATATAGTGGTATATAGCTTAGCCAATCATATTGCGGGTTTCGTGATAGAACTGGGTAGTTGAATTGGTTTCTACTAAAGGCTGATAGTTGGCGAGGGGCAAATCTCTACATCATTAATCTACAATTGCATACCTGAACAGCAATGAAATGAGAATAATTATTTGTTTTTTCTTTGCAGGGATTTTAGTGGATTTCATGCTACAAGTGACTTTATTCGTTGCCTTTCTTGCCATAGATGCCCGAAGGTATTTTCCTACATTTTAATAAATGCAGTAACGGTGTTCTAGCTGGGATTGGGTTCGAGTGGTCGCGAGATTTCTGGGGATTCAGGGGGGGGGGGGCATGTCCTCCGGAAAGTTGTTAAACTTTAGATGTTCTGAAATACGATCTGCACGTTACATCGAGAAGTTGACACAGTGAATCAAGTGATATATTGTTATTTAGGCTGTCATTCGTTCAGCGTATTTCGCAGTTATATTGTATAATATCAGGAGCCCATTACCAGGAGCGTGCATCTCCATATTAGGTCATTACCAGGAGCGTGCATCTCCCACATTAGGTCTGTCCAACAGCAGAACAGATGATGTAGCTATTTTTAGCTTTATGTTTCCCGCGAGAAGAAACAAAGGCCGTCACTTTTAACCAATCAGGATGCACTAAAAAAATTAATTAACACGGTTCAAGCTGCTAAAAATACTAAAGCGCAAGAGAACAAAAGACAACGTAATCGCATACCAGAACAAACATGCACCACACTGCAATTGGCAAAACGTGTTTTGTGTGTGGAGGGGGGGGGAGCTTCGTTTACTGTTGAAAACAAACTTGCAAAATTCAAAACTCGAATTCTGATTGGATTTAAAAAAATTAACAAAAGGCTTTTTTCTGGTCTGCAAAGGGAATCAGAGCTCCATAACGTCACAGAAACCCTGTGATGGTGCAGAGCAACGATTTCTGTCCTCTCTAATCCCTCTCACATTTTTTTTTTACTGGTTCCAGGGAAGGTAAAATGCGAGACGCCTGTTGCTGTTGTATCAGTCTCTCTCCGCGCAGATACAGCGAGTCCGACTGCGGCAAAAAGGATCGCTTGAAAGTGTTCTTTGACAAGATTTACGCTAATGTTATTCTCTCGCTCCCCGGAAAGGTGAGCTTTAAGCAAAGGAAACAAGGTTATTCTTAAGGGCCCTGTTCCTCAAAGTTCGATTAAGCTAGTCCAGGATTAATGGTAATCTTTAGTATGATTTGCTAACTCGTGGACTACTGATGTGGGATTAAAACGTTTTGTTCGATGAGGAACGTGTAGTACCATGTGGTGACCGATTAATAACTAAATGGCGCTTACCGCAGCCCTCACGCGGCTACAATAACACAGCAACTTCAGCTCTGATATTCCTCTGGATGGGCTGCAAGCGCAGTCTACTTTGTCATCATACGTTTGAAGAACTACAACTTTTACCAAGAGAACCAAAATCCTTGGTGAAAACATAATCCTGTATTAAACCTAATCTGTACTCGAGGAATAGACCCTTCCACGGTTTCTTTGAACTTTTGATATATACGTATAACAGCAAAACCGTCGATACTGCTGAAAAGAGCACCTCGAAGTTAGTAAAAATCCCAAATTTGAGAGATCTTGAATAGGAACAAAGTTATAGGCCCGCAAACTCGGAAAATTTCGGAAAATTTTACAGACGTTTGTATGGAAATTTTGATTGGGGGGCACAAACTTGTTCTTAACGTATATAAAAAGTAATACAAAAAGACAGCGGTAAAACACAAGATACGTATCTTGTACATGTATATGAAGGTGCAAAGCATCATGGGCTATGTTGGGATCTCTGTGCTTAGTGTACATGGGTCCACCTTAATAAGGCCCTCGGGTTCCTCCGTACACTTTTTAACTCGTGGATGCACGCAAACGCAAAAAAAGAGTTTTTTGGATGGGGAAATATTAATCAGATCGTGTCACTCACTCGCTCGGCCACTCAAGGTGTTAGCAAATCGTTATCAGAACGTCCTTGATATGTGATGTATCTAGTGTTCAATCGATGTTCGAACATGTCTAAATATTTGTACTTCTTGCGTAGCTCGTCATCATGGTGATCACGGGTGTTCTGTTTGGTGTTAACCTGTATGGCACGCTCATGTTACGCCAGTACTTTGATCAAGTGTGGTTCTTGCCAGTCGAATCCATGGCTTACCGATACACATTACAAAAGGACAAGGTACTGGAAGGTTTTATATGTGTATCAAAGCATAATAGGATCACAGATGGGCCATGTGTAACCTGTGGCCTAAAAATGTACTGTTAAGCCTGGGTTTTTACAGCGATGGAAGCAGAAGCAGCATAATTGAAAGTTATGTTCATGCGAAAATGAGCACAACGGAAGGATAATCATAAGCCGATCTGGACTTCAGAAGCGGAAGCCTCGCTTGCGTGCTATATTTACATTGCTAAGGGTTTGAGAATAAGTATTCTGATTAGCTTATTCGTCTGCTTCTACTTACGTTTACGGCTTATGTTAAGAACATAAACGACGGAAGCTCGACGGAAGCGGAAACTCAAGAAGAAGGAGACCTTCTGCTTCTACTCCATTTTATTGCATTTTGTTCCAATCAATCAATCTTTATTATTTACCCACGGAGTCTTTACAGCTATATAGAAAAATCGATTTACAAAAGAGCCGTAATCTAATAATAATGATAAGATATACAATATGAATACTCAATACTATATATACAGCTATGTAAAAAATAATTTACAAAAGGGCCATGCCTACTAATTATAATCTAATGATAATGATCACATTTATAGCACTGCTAATATTAGGAACACTACATGTAGTGTACCTAATGTACCTAGTGTACCTAGTGTACCTAATATTAGCAGTGCTCTAATAAAGAATAAAATATTTACTAATAGATGTTAAAACTACTGGAATTAATAATAGTGGGTAAAAAAATAGTATATCTATTATTGTTCGATTTCACGCTCAAATATTGACAGGAAGTTATTGAGGTTACTGTAACCGAATAAACTACTGAAAGGGGGAGGGGGAGGGGGGGGGGGGGGGGGGGTCGAGGTTTACTTTGACTGGTTCATTAGCTCTTCTCTCACACTCCTCAACAATGGAAGTTCCTGATGTTCACAAGACAAAATACTAATATTTCCTGCATTAACATGTTTATTCATGTGTTTCTGTTGCAGTTCTTTCCAGTTGCAGGTGAAAGCGCTTCTATATACACAGGTAACACTATGGACCCTTTGCACTTTACGTCATAGCCGCCATATTGGTGTACAATATATTCCTCGTTAGCTTCTTTTGTTCTGTACACCAACATGGCCGCCATGCCCTTTGTCATTTGAATCTCTGGGGATTGAGTGCAAACCATCTATACTAGTGCAACAGATCAATGATTCGCCAAAGAACTGTAGCGAAAGGCCTACGGCAATGGGCATATTCCCACATACGATGAATATGCCTTAACTATATCAATAAAATAGCAAGTGTCGTTTTGAATTTCACGCGGCTTCTTCCATATTAGGAAAATTCCATATTTGGAAGAGTGCCATGACATTCAAAATGGTGGTTTCTAGGTCCCAGACCTCTAAATCAACACTCGTTGTTTCATATGCTGATGTATGAGATGTTCACAGACAAAGTTACAGACAGAAAATAGTAAAAACATCAGTTGCCATTTTCACTGTGAAAATTATAGGTAAGGAGAAAGCAAAAGAACTTTGAATCACAAATTTCAAAACTTTTCTCGTATACGATTTTCTTTGACACCAAACCATAGTTATAGTTTGATCAAAACTCAATTAAAACTTCAAAAGTTATCTTATGAGAACAAAACGATAGATCATGAATAGTTATGACGTCACAATTTGCGCGAATAAAATCTGACCAAGAAGTTCACCACAATTTTAGTTTTAATGAAAAATAGGAAATATTATCTATTTTTTCACTTAGGTCGCATCAACTATTTCCTTGACCAAAGCAAACTTCATATTCTCCATGATGTGGCGGCTCGTGATCAGTATGTGGTTAGTACATCTGTCAATAGCTGGTACCATGACTACCTGACATGGGCCAAGAACAACAAACCTGCTGCCTACTTCGACCCTCGTAAGTAGAAGTATCTGTACAAGAGCGCTATTCCCCATGGAAAGGCCATCAAATAGTTCCGCCCACTGCAGTTCCTCCACCATTTTGAATATTTCATGTAAAACGCTCAGGAAAACGAACGGTGACTCGTCTGCGAATATGAAACAAACAAGGGAATCACCTTGAAAACAAATCGAGAAATTCGCTGTACAATTGTGTAATATTTATATCTACAGTACTTTGGGTGTCGTAGCGTTGCTCGAGTCACCACCATTCGCCTCGTTTTCATGCAGTTTTACACTTTACACGACAATGGCGGAACGAACTGTGAGGAGGAGTATTGAGGATGGTTGATCCAAGCTATTTGGGGAAAACAAAAGATCAACGGCGCATTTTGGAAAACTTATTCCAACTATTTCGAAATTGGAATAGTATTACCTCGAAATCCTGCAGAGTTCAAGTTCAAATTTATTTTAGCACTTTCTCATTATCAGTTTACAATATTAAGGTGGGAGAATATTGAAGGTAGAAGTATAACATTATAATAATACATAATAAAAGTATATATTTGAGGAAAATTAATTGTGCACAGAAGCCAAAGTAGCATATAGGTGAAAAGAAGAAGATATGAATGTTATAGTTGAGGCATGAATAAATAGAGTGGCGATGAGAGAAGTTAGGCTAGTATACTAATAATTATTTGTATTTAAGAGAAGGAATTACAAAGGAATTAAGAGAACCAGAGAGAGAAAGAAAAAAAATGAAAAAGAGGAGAATATAGAATGACAGAAAAATAAACAATCTAATTATAGACTACATATAGTTATTGGTAATTAAGTTATTATAATAGTCTTTGTACAGCTACGATATATATAATAATAATAATAGCGAATAATAATAATATAAATATGAATAAATATAAAATAAATAAATAAATAAGCACTGGAAATTTACATGTGATTTAAGATTTATGCTTATGGCATATTATTAATAATTATAATTATAATTTATAATAATTTATTACAATGATAATAATGATAATGGTAGTAATGATAATGGTTGACATGTTAAGGCATTTATTAGAGAAAATTATGATATTAGAATATTATCAGAGAAAGACTATCTGATTACAGAGAAGATAGACTTTATAATGTATTTTGAAGTTGAGGTTTGATAGTTGTTTAAAATTAGTAGGAACAGTTTCCCAATTTTTTGAAGCTGTAAATTTTATAGTAAATTTTCCAAAGTTGGTTCTGACTTTTGGGCAATAGAAATTACTTCTGGCTGCGTATCTAGTATTGTATCCATGCATGCTTGTTACAGGTATAAGGAGATCATGAAATATTGGGGGAGTGGTAGAGAGACGGTTGTAGAGTTTGTGAGCAAAAGTGGCAATCTTTAATTTTACAATATTATCGAAATTAAGAATATTAAGGATCTTGTAATAACTACTTGGAGACTGCCTATTGTTTGCAAAGAAAATACATCGAATACACTTATTTTGTTTTGTGCAGAGTTTAGTTAAATTAGTTGGATATGTATTTCCCCAGCTCATGATATCCGATATCCGTCCTCTGAAATGTAGAACGTAGTGACCGGGCTGAATAACTAGACATTTACGGGTACAAGATCAAACTTAAACTAAACTGTTCAAAACATGTTTCTTTTCTTAGTTTCTGAAGGAAATGTTCTGAGTATTTAAAGATTATCCTTGCCATAAAACTCTTAGAAAACATGAAGGTTTTCGCAACATTAAAATTCCCGAATTTTGTATACACTGCTGTCGTACTTAGTCCTCGCGCGTAACGTGATTGAGCTCGGTCGAACGTAGCCGCTATTTTCAGTACATCCTTTGGGAATTATTTTGTGTGTTTTCTAATGTAAACACCATTGTTTTTTGGTGTTTTTCTTTTTCGGCATACCCGAATGTGTCCCAAAAAAACGCGCCACAAGTAACCGGCCTGTTTTTCTCGTAAAATGTAGCTCAATCTCAATAACAGCGCTGAATAACAATCTCGTACCCAGACCCCAATACCCGCCGATTTACGCATCAGCTCGCGCACGCGCCCTAGTTATTCAGCTCTGTGTAGCTCAATATCATTTTGTAATCTTTTTAAAGGGACTGGGTCACAGTGAGAAGACTTTGTACTCGCAGTCAGGGGCGGTCACAGCTATTTTCAGAAATTTTCAATATGAACTGACTAACTGCCTTTTTTCTTCTTCAGAAAAATCAAAGATCTCCAACGAGACTATGTTCTATTCCTGGCTGAACGAGTATCTGTCTGGTCCAGGCAAAACATATGCTAGCGACGTGAAGTTTTTTAACGCAACCAATGGGAAAAGAATATCTGTAAGTCCGACCTCCTGTATACTTACTTGTCAGAATGGCATACATGAATAGGCATTTTGACGGTATATACTTCATGGTAGTGTTTCGTTCCATATAGTCTCCCTGCATAATCATTTTCTCTACTGTTTTACAGTATTATGCAGGGAGACTATATGGAACGAAACACTACCATGAAGTATATACCATTTTGACGATGTTGCACACGCATCAGTAAAACAATAGACTCGTTCTGGTTCACCAGCCTTTTGTTATTTAAAACAGGTAGCCATTGTTCTAGCTCCTCGCGCAACATTGTCAAAATGGCCTATGAGAGACTGTTTGTACTAAACCGAGGAATCTTCTTTGGCTCTGGAAATATTTCTTAAAATTTTGTCTCTACTAAATCTGCTGTTTGGTAAACGTGTTCGCAATAGAAATTAAGTAAAGTATTTGTAAACCATAAACGTCGGTTAAAATAAGCTTTTTACATTAGAGTTTGAGATCAAATTCGAGTTCATCGAGGCAGGCTCGCAGAAGCAATAGAATGACGAGAATAGTCCAATTCATAGTTCTTGCCGCCATTTTGAAATGTAACCAAGCCTTTGGTGACCTCGAGGCTGGAGTTCAGACAGCTTAGTTAGAGGCTCATGATAACCAAAAATTATCCATATTCATATAAAGAGGGTTTGTATCAGTGCAGAGTCAATTCCAGCCTTCATGCGAGGCTAAGGCTTGGTTACCTTTCAAAAATATTGACAAAGCAGTCCGTTTCTCGCCTGTCAACACAACAGCGCCTTTGAAATTTGGTAGCGCTCAACACAATATGGTAACGCTCAAAAGTAGTGTTCACGTTTGCAAGAGCTGAGTCACTGTTGAACTGTTTTTACATAGTCTGTGAATACAGCCGTCTCGCTTCGTGAGCCACAATCAAAACACGTCCCCCGGGTAGGTAAATAAAAATTCACCTAGTGCGAACATGCCTATAATAAGTTGTTTCTGGACGAGTCTGAGTAAAACATCGTGCTTTATCAGTATCGGGCATTCAGTTATTTGCTGTTGTCAGTCATTTGCGATAGCCGAGTTCAACAAATAGAGGTTATTATACCGAAACCTGGGTTCTTTACCCATCAGTTTTATTTTTGAGCTTGAAAGGTGAATGTTCGGTAGTGCGCATATTCACAAAATTATTTACAACAACAAGAACTTTATTAACATGAAAACGTACTGAGTACTTACAATTCATACGACGAAAGAAACAGGTACAGGTAAAAGTCACTCAGAAATAACTGAAAAGCTAATCGAGCTGAGTAGCTACAAGTTATATTAGTCAAAAGTCAGGTTGGCAATAAAGCTATTACATAGTACAAAACAAACAAGAACTAATTGATATTTAAGTATGAAAATATTAATAAATATAGCAATTGATAATAATAATATATAAAACATAAGATCTTCGAAAAAGACAAAAGAATAACGATATAGAAATTAGAGAGGTACCAGATGAAAACTCTAAAACCTATATACAACAAACCTTTAGTTCTACTTACAGCACAAGCCATGCGCAAGTGAAAAGATACCATATACGTTTGACATATTCATTTTAGGCAGAAACATATAAGGGAGTTGAAACTATTGATAGCCGCCCCATGCTCTGGATTATTCAGTGAATAAAAAGTACCATATTTGGAAAAGACAGTCTAGTCTAGTGTGACAGTCTGGTCTAGTCACAGAAGCCGGTTGCCATTTTATTCCATATATGGTCATTTTTATTCGCTGAATAATCCAGAGCATGGCACTAAAACGAAGTATGGGCGTTACACGTTTCAACTCCCTTATATGTTTCTGTTTTAGGTCAAGTGTTTATACTGGTACAAAATTAAAGAAACGACGCGGGCTGTCTTTTCAGGCATCTCGCATCAATTTTAGGCACAATGACATGGAATCTACCCAAACAGAGGTGAAAGCAATGGACAAGCTACGAGAAAATATCAAACGTGTTTACGCAGACGAGTTGGTGGTGTTCCCGTATGGCAGACGTTACCTGGCCTGGGAGACCAATAAGGTATATTGATTATCAGTGATAAAAACATATTTTTTTTAATGAACTTCAGAAGTGTGAAAAGATAATAAACCCAACTTATCCTACAAATATTTTATTTCAGCCAATCAGAGCTCATATGATAACATTTGTATGAAATGGAATCTAGGGGTTATGAGAGCTACCTTTTGCACTATCTTGTCAACACATTCATTAGCTGTTTTTGCTTATTAACTTATCTTGTTTAGTCTTAAATCCAACTAGTCCTAATATTAATGTCATTATACTATATATAATTTTATAATTCATCTATATATTCAGTAATTCTTATGTGTAGCCTAAATTACTAGACTCGATATTAAATAGTATTATTAATCTTAAGTACGACTCGAAATCATATCTTAATCGTTGTTTATTTATATATTTGTATTAGTCAAGCATTTTTAACATGAGCCTCTGGCTCGAATGTAACGGGCAACCGTATTCCACGTTTTGACTCTAATACTGAATTGCATCGTATTGTATCGTATCGTATTGTATAGTATCGTATCGTATTGGTAGTCTCGGCCTGCCGTACCCAAGTTTAATTAGGAGTTGCGTGCCCAAAAATTATTGTCGTGTCCATGCGCCGGGCTTAAGTGTGTTAGTTGTCGTTAATAGTTAAATTAATGCCCTATTTCATCTCGGCCAGGCTGCTCTATGTTCATTTTCGTACATTATTAATAACGTCATTTAGTTTTGATATCTTCAAGGCATATTCTCTATTGTTTTTCATATATGTTATTTTTTTTCTTTGACTGGACTTGGAGTCCACTCTATTCTTGAGAAGGAAGTAAATAAGAAATAGCGCTATATAGTCATGCTCAACAGAGCGGTTTGCGATTGAGTGTCGTAAAACAAAAACTAATGAGCCAATCACGAGCAAGTAGAAACGCAAAGAGCCAATCACGAACTGAAGTAACCTCGTGATTGGTTTTACTCGAAAAAGCAACCAATCACTCAGGGGAAACGTAATCACAATCAGATAACTAACCCAATACAATGTTTGGTCAGTTTATTTCAGAACTTGATTGGTTGAAACATAGTTAATAGAGTGGAATGGTTAGGAAACTCAGGGACCTTCTTTGTTATATGTCTTTGTTAGCTTTTTTCAACCACTACCGTGCACAAAACACAATAGAAATTCCAACATGTTAATCAATCAGCCAATAGAAACGTGTGAGTTCAGTCGTTCAGGGAACGCTAATGAACTATGATCGTGCACAATCTTTTGTCTTACCCCTTCCAACCTAAATCGCAGCGCCTTTGTTAGCCCTTTTGAAGTTTGCCGGGTTTCCTAACCATTCCACTCTATTAACTATGGTTGAAATAACAGGATTTCGACATTGATTGTCTCTGATTGATAGGATAATCACACACATTTTTCACAGACATTAGAAGAGTTAACCAAACGCAAAACCCGGAATTACTCTCGGCACTCAATCGAAAACGGATGTGTGTTATTCGAATCGACTCATCTCACAGGGCGGCCATGTTGAGTCCCAGGATGATAAAAACCTTTGTTTTTGCTATGGATAAACGGTTGATTAAATACTATTGCCATATTAAAACAACTATTGCTTGAACAAATAATTAAATGAAGATGAAGTAAATTTCTTGATATGTGGTGATTCTTTCCAGGTCATATCAGAGGAGTTGTTTCGTAACATTGCGCTTGCCATAGCTGCAGTTTTCGTCGTTACCTTGATAGTGATCGCCAATCTATGGACATCGCTCATGGTCCTAACATGTGTCGCCTTTACCTTGGTAAGAACTGCTCTTTTGACAGCATTTTTCCAGGTGCAATTCACTCTTCTTAAGGTCGTATCCTATTGGACTTCACTGATAAATAATTCTATAGGTTTAGGGCCCGGGGGGAGCCTCATTTGATGTTAAATATTCATAAGTACCAACGGAAAGATAGACTATTCACAATTCTTTATATTGTTGTAGCCTCACCTCGCTGGTATTTGTGAATCTTTTACATCAGAATGAGTTATGAGTAAGTACGTCTTATAGTCATCGACATAGCGGCATTTTTAATGCGAAACGGGCGGCCCATTTCAGGGTACTTTCTCAAATTATTTGTACGACAACAGAGAGTAAACTGGCCCTAATAATTGATATATCCAACGTATTTTGCCAAGGTGAATCTGGGCGGTATGATGCATTTCTGGGGCCTGACGATTGATACGGTCACAACCATCCAGTTGATACTGGCGGTGGGATTAGCGGTGGATTACTCCTCTCATATTGGCTACACGTTCATGGTCAGCACTGGCACCACTCGAGGTAAATATATGAACAATAACCTACTTGTGCCGCCGCTTGAAATATGCCCTGTTATTTGTCCGAGGATATTGTCTGTTCAGTGAAGCGAAGAGTTTCCGACAGCGAAACGATCATATTAGTGCGATGTGAACAGTTTCCGAGGGCGAAGCTCGAGCCGGAAACTGAGTTTCAAGGACTGAAGATGTAATGTTCAAGGACAAATATCAGTTCATATTTCAACACCACAAATTAGGCTATTTCTTTATAATACTTTAACTATTTTCATTTACGGGAGCCCTTGCGTCATGGGGAGCAAGGGTGGACGAGTGGGGTGAGCGCTCGCCTCTGTGGCCTGGGTCCGATCGCCGGACGTGGCGTCATATGTGAGTTGAGTTTGTTGGTATCTCGCCCTTGCTTCGAGGATTTTTCTCCGGGTTCTCCGGTTTCAATTCCCTCCCTCCCTCAAAAACCAACCTAAACTCCAACCTAAATTCTTAATCATAATCCTCTAGCTTTGGAGACCCAGTAACGGCACCCTGTATCTTCGACGCAAAATAAACAATTTGGCATTTAGCGGATAGAAAATATCGGGTCACTTGACGCATTCTATCAATCACGCGGGATAGAAACTATTTAATAAAACATTGTAGATTTGAGTTGTCTTACCCTGGGTGTCGCAGGATATTTGCCGCTCGGTACCCGCAGGAAAAATAACTTCCGGCAACCAGGGTAGAGTTGTGAAAGTACTTCGGGAAAAAAAACAAGCTGAAATTTTAATCAATTGAACAAGTGATAGATCGTTTAGTTAATCATTGAGTGAAATATATTAATACATCAATTAATTAATAAATAAAATTATTATATAAAGCTGCTGTACATCACAGTGAAGGCCGGGGCAAACAAGGAGACATTGTTGCAGAAGCATTTGTGAAATTCAGTGTTTCCCAAAGTGTTTCTTCGTTTGAGCGCGCGCGAAACACATGCTGCGTAAAAAAAATGTGCCTCCGAGAAGAAAAACATGTTTCTAAAACATTACAAAAACAGTTGAAGCAAATTTTTCTTCCGCAAAAAATGTTTCCCAGTTTCTCGTTTGCTCACCGCCATATATAAGCAAAATTATGAGCAACAATGGCTGCACGTTTCCCCGAGCTTTAGCATTCCACTTGTAACCGGTTATATATAGGCCTACACCGCGATTTTTTTTTACGTTCCGCTGGCCGAAGGAACGAAGGCTCTGGAGTTCAAATACAAGTTTCCGAGGTCTTAAACTTTTTTAGTAAATTATTTTATAACTTAGTAAACTAACAGTGAATTACAAATTAAGAAAACTCAACCTGTTAAAGTCTTAGGCTTAGCTTTTAAGTAGTTTTCTTGCTTTTCGCCAAGCATCATTTCACGTAAAAACGCGAACGTACTGAAAATTAGAAACAGGTGATTGACTCGGTTTTCTTTTAGTTTCGGCGGGAACCTGGGGAGTCGCGTGCGCGACCAGCTCAACAAAAGCGCATGCGCGTGGCGTTTTGCCGCGGTGTGATACTATCATTCTGATACCAGATAATCCCTTTCGTTTATAAGCGCCCCCTCTCCTCGTCTCTTATCCTCACCCCTTTGTTCTTGCTTTATTTACCGTAACATTGTTGTGGTTTCACACGCGAGGCGCTAACCGAGTTAATCCACCTGACAATTGTTACCATAAGAGCTAGAAGACATCATGACCACGATAAGATTTTGCTATTTTACAACAACCTAATAAAAAAATCAGAAAAGACAGGGCCTCGAAGACGATGGAAATGACGAGGAACAAGTGATTCTAGCCCTCGATCACTACAGGGAAGACCGCTGAATAAAAGCACTCGATCACTACAGGGAAGACAGCTGAATAAAAGCACTCGATCACTACAGGAAGACAGCTGAATGACTAGGGCGCATGCGCGCGCAGGCGTAAATCGGCGGGAATTTTGCCGTAAATACGATCTTTTGGCGGCCGGTGAATGTCTCGTCTCTTGATCATGAATGTCTGGTGGTTGTAGCAAATTCTATCCCAGTGTTTAAAACATAAACTACACTGTCTTAGTTTCTGAAGGAAATGGTGACCCCGTTCCGTAAAACTCTTATTCTTCGAAGAAAACATGAAAGTACTCGCTAAATTTCCGCCATTTTTTGCTGATCCCGTTCTATCTATCGTGGTCATCTGCTTTCGAATGGTAATCAGCCAATCGGGAACCGAGTATAAACTATAGCTTTCCGTTAACGCATTTCAGAATTTTTGTAATATTCCTCCTGGCTATGATCCCTTCTAAATTGTTATGTACAATTTCTAACGGGACCTGAAACAACCATAGGGGCTGATCAAAGTCAGGACCCTGCTAAACCACACATCGAATTGGAATTTAGCGTGCTGACTTTTGTGGAGAGAGGAAAATCGGAGAATCCGGAGAAAAATCCTCGAAAGCAAGGGCGGGATACCAACAAACTTAACTGACATATAACGCCGCGTCCGACCGGGGATCGAGCCTGGGCCATCGAGGTGAGAGGTGAAACGTTTAACTAATGCGTCACTCCGGTTCCCCTAAGTTTTATAAGCCGGACGGCCCAAGGCTTATAAGTGAGATTTTACGTTATTTCTTCATATCGTCGATTTTACATCAGAATAAATGTACGGACACCCACTGCAACAATTGGCCACTTTAGAAACGAAAAAAGGACTGGGTCGAGTTTGTAAAGTCAATTTAGTTATAATTTAATTAATAAATGTGTGCCTACCCCTTTTTACAGCAATTGTCAGCAATGTTGCAGCATGTGTTCGTAACCTTAACATACTTGGTAGTAACCTGTTTAACTTGTATTTTTCAGAGAGAGCTCACGTCACCTTACGTGACATGGCACCTGCCGTGATCAATGGCGGATTTAGTACATTCCTCGCCTTTTGTCTGCTAGCCGTTTCAAATTCTTACATTTTTAAGTCCTTCTTCAAGGTAAGCCATTACTGGGCACTGCGCTTACGTGACATGAAAAGTGATGAAAGCCAATGAAATTGCTAATTATCTGGATTACAATCCTGGTGTCGCAGCGTTTTCTGCACAACCAGTGTTATCAGCACCCCCACCCCCATAGGCCTGTTTTGTCAGTTTCATAAGTAGTTGTCAGTGATAGTGGCATGTACATCGCTAGCCTGAGCCGTCTGATTTCCTCAGGCTGGTATATCATTTAATGTCCGATATTTAAAGGGCTATGTCATGGTACTGCGCATGTATCGAGTAATCGTTTGTTTAGTGGCTGTTAATTGGATACAAACAGTTAAACTTCCCTCCCTCAATGCTTGATTGAAAGGATTTTTAATTCTGATTTTTCCTGGATACTGTTTATATACACTGTTTGTTAGTCATTTTTGCATATTTGCTTTGCTTTGAAGCATCCCACATGGCCCAGAGGTTCGTTAGTTCATATCGGTGGAAATAACTCTTTCCGGCCCGGAAAAACGAATGGTAAAGTCTTACCGTGACACAGCCCCTTTAATATGATGTCTATATAGTGTTCAACGTAGCTCACCGATATGTTGACTTGAAAGAAATACGCAAAGGAGAGGTTGAATTGTAAACAGCTTATACAAAGTGATGTTTCACGTTAAATCGTGTAAGAGAACTGATTGTTTACCTGGGACCTCTTTTCGAAATGGTTGGGGTATGTTTTGGGGTTACGGCTTGGGTTTATTTAGGCTAGATGGTTAGCACTGATTTCGGCCAGTGTTTGCCTGTGAACCCTAGCTCTAGGTTAGTGACAACCCTAAGCCTAGGTTCCCGGGCCTAGGTTATTGAGAACTCGTTGTTTGTCTGAACCTCGTTTTGAGGTTTGGATTTTGATTTTGATTTGGGTTTGGTTTGTGTTCGCATACACTGGCTGGCATTTATATTATGTAATTTGTCGTTGTTAAACTGTTGTAATTCATTCTCAGATTTTCTTTGGTGTCGTGCTGTTTGGTATGTTCCACGGCCTTTGCTATCTACCAGTCCTCCTGGCCTCTATCGGTCCAGCTCCTTACGAGTCGGCCACGCGAGCGGAACAGAATCCATCGTGCTCGCCATCAGTCTACCCGAATGATTCCCCTGGCGATAATAACCGTGCATTTGAAATGTCTGGTAAAGATGGCCGCATATCTCCCGAGAAGGAAACCTCAAATAGCGCTGTTCAGAATACTGGATACTACATTCCACCGCCTGATTATGAAGGTGAGAATTCTGCATAATGATGGTCACGGATACACTTTAAAAATAGATAGCGTCGATTGGTTGGTAAGTACTAATGTTTTCATTTCGACTTTTAATTTTCCGCAGATTCAAGAAAACTATGGCAATAGGACATTTTCATTATGACGTCATTTTAATACGACTACCAGAATCCTTTTCAAATTCGTTTTCTCATTCAAATGTTTTCAACTCCATTGAGACTGAATTTCAAGACAATGGGCCAAAGTTAAGGAACAAAAGGATCCGCGCAAGGAGTTCTGGGCCCGGTTGGTTAAGCGCAATCCCGGCTAATCCGAGGGCAAATCGCTAACCCGAGGGTCAATCGCTAACCCGAGGGTAGATTGTAGAGATAAAGTTACACTTGCTTCGAACAACCAGGCCCTGGTAGTTGTAGTGTGTGACGTCATAACGCAAATGTCAGATGTCAAGCTTGTAGTTAAAATGTCGGTGGAAAACGTTGTAGGGTCGGAAGGGGAATCTAGCTACCGGTCGGCTAACCGGAACCACATATACATTTTTTATGACCCGTCATCAAATGAATCAGGAAAAATAGTCAACTTTGGTATTGAAACTACTTCTAAAAGAAAACTACAAATATAACCTTCTAGAATAGAAGATAAATTTCCCTTTGAATGTCCTGATTACCCTGGTTCCAGAGGGTTTCTATAAAGAGAGAACAGCCGCGGAGAAAGAGCCGCGAAGCGGCACAGTTCGCTTCTCGCTGCTTCGCAGCTCGCTGATCGCCGCTTCGCGGCTCTTTCTCTTGCTCTGTTCTCTCTATAGAAACCTCTGGGACCAGGCTATGTCCTGATATGATTCAAACAATTTTGCCAAAGATGGCAAACATATAATTGTAAATTAATGTGATGTAGATAAGCCGGCTATACATTATTCTCTCTAAAAACATATTTGCCATCCTTCATCAAAATAGCGTCAGATTTTCTCCAGTGATACCTGAAAATCAATTGTGGCTTGGTCATGCTAATGCGTCATCGCTTTCAGCAGTTAAACAGGAAGTTCTGATATAAAAGGTAACGGCCCCTCTTCTTTTCACGCATGGCGGAAAACGGAACAAGGTCGACTACTCGCGACTTCTCCTCTTGCTCTCGTTTTGCCGAAAACTAAGTAGTTTAGTTTTACTAATCGACTTATGGGAAGTTTACTGTCAATGGTTAGACTACCTACACCAGGATTGTCTTTATAGACCCCTACCCTCCACCGTCATCTCTTTTCTTCCCAGTTCCCCCTCGTACTCTCCACCCAGAGGGAATCACTTTGAATCGTTCTTGCACTGCTATTTTCTTGATGAACAATACTTCGCTAACTCCATGTAGGTGTCGAAGTGCAAGATATTATCAAGAGATCTTCATCCACCAATCAGGGGCATCTGGAAAGTTCAGGAGATCTGACGGCATGACACATTACCATATATAGATTCAGTCACATCGCCACACTTTTTAAATAGCAAGATTTGAGGATACATCAGCATATTTGGATTCGTCAACAATCATCAAACATCAAGAATTGTAAATATATTTTCGTGGCAGGTTGTTTGTATTAAAAGCAAATAGGCCTTTCGCATGAATGTAATCAAGTGGTTGTACTGGATGGCAAAAAATCTGACTTCATGACGCAGGCTAATATTTAAAGGCCACTTGTACAACATCGGTAGTGTTATTAGCAAAGCGTATTTCTAAATGCTAGTTTCCAACTCCAATCGATTGTCGATCTCAGTTCTAAAACAGCGTTTGGAAGTTTGTTTGCCGTTCAGTAAAGCCTTTCCCATGGGAACACGAGTGCAATTCATCGGTTATTGAAGTGACTGTTTCCTGCAAAAGGCCTATTAACATGATTGCCGGTTTTGTAACAGGCTTAGTATAACATCACAATGTTTCTATAAAAAAATGTTTACACGTGACGTGATCGCCGCCATGTTGGTGATACCTCATTAGCTTCTTTTATTCGTTCCACCGACATCGGCTTTTTCAACGTGCGGCTAAATACAGGAATACTCCGCTCTCTGCCAATATAAACTAACTAAAACCCTACCCTGGACCATAAAAGAACCCTAACCGGTCAGTAAACAAGTTTCCAGGTAAACGACGAGGTTTTAGGGCTAATTTGTGGCTAGGGTTCACAGCTAAAGGAGTTCTCAAGAAAATGACGAGGGGGAAAAATTGAGAGCTTTTCTGGAACTCGAACCGCCGCTCTCCTTCTCGCAAGACAATCATCTCAACCACTATGCTAAACAACCTCGTCGCTCAAGTTTTGCCAATTTCAATTTAATAACCATGTGAATTAGTTCCCAGTCGTCTAGTGGCCACTGCTGATCTATTGTATTCGTAGCCAATCAGAGGTCGTAGCCATTCCTGTATTGAGCAGCTAGTGCTTTATCGTGCGGAGGCCATGCTGACTAGAAACATATATCTCACGCGTAGACTCGCACTGCCGAGCAGTTTCAGAACGAGTTCAGACGGGGAAAACAATTAAAGGATTTTATTATCCTGCGATTAAACGTGGCCGCCATGTGAATAAGGTTTTAACATGCAACTAAATGCAGGAATTCCTTCGATCCCTGACTCGTTGCATTAACCCAAACCATAAAACATACCCTAGCCATTTCCAAAAGAAGTTCCCAGGTAAACGATCGACGACGAGTTCAGTCACCCACTTAGGGCTAGGATTCAAGTACTATATCAAAAACGATAGCTGAGTTTGAGAAAGCTAATTAACGACGAGTTCTCGCCAACATGGAGAAAGATTTCCTAGAATTCGAACCCTCGCCTTCTGCCTGTAATGCAAACGTTGTAAATGTGGCATTTTTAACGATGTAAATACGTTCCCAGTCGTCTAGCGGCCCATTATATTCTTGGCCAATCAGGGGCCTTCCAGAGCAATTCGTGTATTTATTAGCTTTTCCTTTGTCGTTTGCATTGCAAACTAGCAATATTTTGGTGATATGAAATTGAGCAGGAAGTGCTAAGAGTTGAAGTATTTTTGTATTTTTATTTTGGTATAGTGTGACTATATTTCATTTGGCCAATTTCTAGGTGTGTACAATTTTATTTATTAATACACATTTTCTTTGTTGATGTTTCTTCGTCTATATTACGAAACGTATGCCTTACAAAAACCTTTCAACTTGAAAGCTGTTAAATGAAATTTCTTTTTGTCACTGCGTGTATTTCAAAAGCTTTCAGATCAGGATCTCATGATTTTATTGATATTGCGTGCTGTTTTTGGACCACCAAGTGAACCTTTCTCAAACTCTATAAAGGTGTTCCCTCACTTTTTCCAGAATTGCATAACCAATCTTAAATATATTCTAAATCCTCTTTAGAAACTATTAGGAAAATCGTACAGAAAAGGCCATTGTTGAAACCCAGGTTTTCGCTACTCGTTACCTTTCGGCTGATTAGCCAGTCAGATCGCAGTGCTCGCTATAGAACACTACGTACTAGTTGCGAAATATGAAATGTGCAGTTCACCATACTTACGTTGTATATATAATTTCCTTCGCGTTTTTTTTTTATTGTTTACTTTGTTGGGTTACTGGATTTAAAAGGATTTGCACTATTGATATATATTTATATTTATTTATTAGTAATGTTTATTGGCTTAATCGGTATTTAATAATTACACAAATTCAGATACATTCACAATGTTATCTTAGAATTGTTCTTAAATTAGAATTTTACATGGGCACGAGATAAACTCGATTTAATGCCACTTCCCTGTACATAAAAATAAATACAATTTTCTGCCAATGAGGGAGACCGTTAGGTGTCTAATTTGGTTAATTTCAATCTCAGTGTAAGAGTTTTAATGACAAATACATGCATGCGCTGACTGTACGATGAGCGAAACAAAATAAGAATATACAAGAGAGGTGAGATAAAGAGAACGAATCTCCATGCCTCATGATAATTATTTGAAATCTATTTTTAGTTTCACAACACGTGATGTAATAAGTTATTTTTATCTCGTTCTGGTATAGGCTACCCTCGTTAGTGGCCATTATTTATATCCCCTGGTTCAGTTCTCATAGCATCGTTATAAACCATTCCTTAGCACAAGAGCGCTACTTTACGCCAATCAGGTGTCTTTCTCTTAAAATAACTAGGCTGTGTCCTGTTAATCTAAAAAATAGATTTCAAATAATTATCATTGGAACTTGAAACCCATTCATTCTCTTACCTCATCCACTTTTGGACTAAATAATACAGTATGAAGAAATGTTTAGTTCATTCGGTTACGTTACAGTCGGCAAGTGCCTGTATTTGTCAATAAAGCACGTCAAATTAAACATAAAGTATCACCTTCAACAATATTGCAACTGAACGCACAGCGTCTTGTGGTCACCAGTAAAGCATGCATAAGTGCACTGTCATTAATTAGCCAATCACCTTGGATTGTGTAGTGTGCACGAAGTATGAATATTAATTAGAGTTTGTTTTACTGTCCGTGTTATTATGTGTATTTTACATTGAGTGGTATAGTTATTGAGAATTCTTTATAGGAGTTTTCCACTGTTTTAGCCGTTTTAATAATCAATTGTATGGTGCCACAAATCGTGAGCTTGGGCTGCCTGTGGATGGTCCCGTTGGCTGGTCACTATCGTGGCTTGTGGGGTGTTCTGTCGCCCACCTAACCTAGACTGTAAAACAGTCCCTATCGGTTCATATCGCGAAAATCAGTCGAGGTCTGGACACAGGGCTACTAGCGGTCAGAAGATTGACCAGTGACAGCAAGAGGCCACGTGGCCAGAGAGAAAGGCCGGGTCTGGGGAGAGTTTCTGTGATCAAGAAACTGGGAACGAGCACGGATGGTCATAAAGCCCGGGGAGTGGGGGGTACTCCTGTTTGTGACGTATTATGTATGTCCGCGGGGGTGGGTCAGGGTTTTGAGCTCGGTTTGGGCAGGTAGGGTCAAGGTTTTGATCTGATTTGGGCAGATCAGGGTCAGGATTTGAGTATAAAATGGGTGCAGTCAGGGTCGGGGTTCAGTATTTTTTAGGCAGTTAGGGTTCAGTTTTTTAGCTACTATTTAAAAAAAAAGACATTCTGTTGCCGCATTTTGATCGCCTACCCACATGCAAGCACTGAGGTTCCCATACATCGTGACGCCGCTAATTCGTACTTCAGTACTTATCTATGTACTTCATCTGCTGATTTGTTTACCCAATGACACTTGAAATGTTCCGTATTTTGCATGCAATCCCAGTACGCGGTATACCGGCCGGGGTATATATCCGACCGTGTTTTGAAAACAATTTAAAGAAGGGGCAATCAGGTTTTTTCCCCCAAAAAAACGGGGCAATCAGGGTTTTCCCCCCCCCCCCAAAAAAAAAGACGGGGCAATCAGGGTTTCCCCCCCCCCCCCCAAAAAAAAAAAAAAACACGGGGCAATCAGGGTTTCCCCCCCCCCCCAAAAAAAAAAAACACGGGGCAATCAGGGTTTTGGAGCTCGGATTGGGTCAAACAGGGTCAGGGTTTGAGCCACTTGGCCTCACATAAAAGTGCCCCTCCCGCCGGTCATAAAGATTTTCTCGTTATTAAAGGGACTATTTTACAATCTAACCTTGGCTGAAGATACACCCGGTTTAGTGTTTACCATATCAATTCAGGTACCACATGTGTGATTCAATTAAAATGCCAAATTATTGCAACACATCAGTTTGTCTTATCGGTGGTTTTCATCGTCATGATCCTCGATCGCAAAATTGGTTTGCATTGACGAAGTTAAATAAAACATATTACTACCAAAAATACACTTATAATGAACATTAGGTTGTTTCCTAACGGAGTTGTGGGCCAATGAATGTAACCGTATACGACAATGTTACAGTGTTTTGTATGCAGTCGCCTCTCTGGGACACCAACATGGCGGCCATAAAACGAAAATACAAATAAAGCTTGATTTCCCATCAAAATCATTGGGTTTCACTTCAAAAACTCTTTGAATGCAACGTTTAATGATTTATCGAGTTGAAAAAAGAAATTGACACGATTACATGGGTCGTTCTGTCAAAAATGTTCTACTCCGTAACAACCGCCTAATACACCCTATCGCGACGTGAAACTTTTATTATCGATGTCTAGATTATATACAAAGAACAGCTTTGTTGGACTTATAGTTTAAAATTTAGATATTTTGATGACGAGAATACGTACTGTGAGTCTGTGATATCTTTATCAAATGTAGTGCGAAGAGAGCCGTAATTGTGTTTAGTATTTACCAAGCAGTATTAAATTCCGCATTCAGCTGTTGTTTTTTTCCGCTGGCATGCATCACTCGGACTTTACGATTTGACTCCGTATTTCGGATCTTGAACGCAGCTTCAAGTTTTGGTGATTTGGCCGGCCTTCGTTGGATCACATTTTCTGTTAAATTGTAATAGACATGCAACTTTTTCATTCAACATTCAACCAATTACTAAGATGAGATCGAGGCTGGGTTAGATTTATTGTATTGCCATGTACAATCGGCAAACTAGCCTCTTAATTTCGAACTCGGATTGTGGGCTTCCTGTGGCAATTGAAGAAAAAGAAGAGGAAGATTGGAACCGAGTCCTCTCCAGTCCTCCGGCTTATCCCCTCGAGCCACAGGGAACCCAATTTCATATTTTTTCCGGCGGCTTCCGATACTAGACAACTGGAGGATCCGGAGGCTAGGGCAAAGGTGCTCGACAGGAATATCATGATTAAAATACATTAAACATACGCACAAAATTGGCAGCGCAGTCAACTCTATTTCGCTCACGGGGTCTCAGCTTACTGCAAAAGGTATCCATGATAGCGGCTACGGCTACTGAGAATGCGGAATACTTTTGCCGTAGTTTTAAGTTACTATTTATTTATGTACTGATGTCCAGGATATTCATTTCGTTTTCAATAGACACTGCATAGAACGTTAAGGCAGAGGTTTCTTGTTGATTTTAATAATAAGATTTTTTTATCGGCCAGACCGATGAAAACGCAAAGAGAGAGCTGAGGGCAATGAATTACAAGAGCGGCTAATGTTAGCCTGTGAATACAGCCGTCTCGCATCCGGAACCACAATCAAAACGTGGCCCCCGAGAGAGACGTCTGCGTCATGAGACGGAAAATTCCATACTGATGACGTTTGCGGCCAGGATCTGGTCGCGTTATTTGATTGGATAGTATGCCTAATTATCATATACGAGCCAATCAAATAACGCGACCAGATCCTGGCCGCATAACGTCATCAGTATGGAATTTTCCGTCTCAAGACACAGACGTCTCTCTCGGGGGCCATGTTTTGATTGTGTTTCCTGATGCGCAGGCTTGGCCGCTTATGTCCGATGTTGACGCCTGAAAGAAAATTTCCTTCTTGCCAAAACGTTTGAAACCCAACTATTAAAAATATCGTAAATTTTCGCTTATAATCCCTGGGCTTTATAGTTGTTGTTTCTTTGGGTGAGGGGGGGGGGGGGGGGGGTGTGATGGGAGGATGCTGCTAAAATTATCTTATGACGCGTCGCGTGACATAACCTTCACCTGTGACGACAAACACACTCGAATCCGTGCAATAAACTGCACGCGGTAACCCGAGATTACCGGCACGATATCGAACTTTCGACGACGAAAGGTAAAAAAAGACATGCAATCATTTCTGCGCGATTTTAAAATCCATTCAAGACAGTTTTACTATAAAATACCCTGACACATGTATTATTGCGGATCGTTCATCCGGCTATACTTTCACATATAGCACAAACATTTCAGAACGCTATCTTATAGCTGAGTAACCCAAAACATTTCAACAAAATCGATCTAACGAAATCGTACTTTAAATCACTCCTTAATTTTCCGAATTGAAACGGCACTTGAAACATAACGGCAAATTCAACGTGATTTTAAAGTGATATGTTAAGTGGTGGGGTATTTAGTTTAACCAACTAAAGAAGGTTTTTTTTCTACAGTTGGTCGTCTGCAATTAATTTCTCCTTAATTCATTATACATTTTGATATTATGATCACAGTTACTACAGAATGTGCCAAATTGTCTAGATAATCTGTTAGGACTGCAAACCGTCTCAATCTCCTGCGAGTCTCTAGCTCTAGCTCTGATTTTCGATAACTTTCTAGAATGATGGTTTACCTAGCCGCGACCTTGTAACCTTCTAGAACGGAACTTACGTATTTGATGATCAAATATCCGTAATACGATCTCGATTTACGAACATCGCTGACGGGAAATGAGGCAAATCTCACGCCAGGTAATGAATCCCTCTGTAGATTCTGCAACCTTATAAAATGAGCGGCGCTTGGCGATTCGATTACAATTACCTTGAGGTTGACAAAGGTGCAACAATCATGAAATCCATGGCAAAGGAACGTCTCCCTAAAAGAAATTTGAGCAAATCGACGAATCAAAATGAAGAGAAGACCGTGGGTGCGACAGATTTGTCTAGTATATCTATACCGAATTATTCACGGGAATCTAGAGTTCAAAGACTGTATTGTTTGCAAGAAGGGATAATGGAGTACGCTGTAGTCGCCATTGTGCTGGGATGTTTTGTAATTATAGCTCTGTCGAGAAGTTTTCTGAAGGAGCACACTCAAGGTGGCTGTTTGTAAATTGTGTAGGAATTGGACTCGTGAAGAATGGACTTGTCTTGAAATTGAGAACTATCTGAGAAGTGATGGACGATTGAAATAATGATTAACAAGATCTTGGGGAGAAACCGGTGAAACATTGAAGGTCGATGCTTTACTAAGTGGACAATAGTATAAATGGGGTGAACTATTGATGTAAGACTCTGGACGATATGAAGAAAAATAATATTCACTGCGAGAAATAGTTGTTATTTAAGCCTCCGAGTGGTTACCATGAGGATATCTACGACCCTATGAACGACTGCGAAGGAAGCCGGATAAATGGAGGCCATACTCCCCGACATCACTGAACGCATACGCAGATCCTGGAATCAACAACGTAAAAAATGAGGAAGCACATCGAACACCTGAAACAACACAAGGGTGATAAACTGTGCAAGGAAGCAGGATAAAACCCTCAACGCTAAGAATAACAATTTTACTAGACGATTCATTGCTTAAACATGAGTGGAATTCACATGCTTTATTTCCTTTCCGGGAAAGAAGCCGGAAACGTTGAATATTTATGGCTTTTAAAAAGAGTAATAATAACAATAGTATGTGTTATTTATAAGTAAGTGTATTGCAATGCGTATTTATAAAGTTCCTTATTGTAATTTGTATTATGTTACGCCAGTACGTATTTATATAGTCCCATATTGCTATTATATTTTCAGTATTTTATTAACATATTCTACGGGTTATTTGAAAGAAGACGCGTATATCTGAAATAAAGAGAGAAGAACTAACTTATATCGACGATATCATCATTGAATAGTAATAATGTGATTGTGTAACCCCATTTATAATATAGATACGATAGTACGCGCGCTCTGATTGGCTAAGAAGCCATGTTTTATCAGAGTATATAACATGGTTAGCCGTGTTATATAGTTTTCATCTGGCGGTTTCCTTTCATCGCACGCGTAAATCTATATTATAAAACAGATAAAGAAGCCTTAAATCCATGTTTTATACTATCATAAAACACTCTAGTCATTTGAGAACACTCTAGAAATGTTGAAAGCACGCGCCTTCGGCTTGTGCTTTAACATTTCTCTCATGTTCTCAAATGCCCATCGTGTTTTATGATAGTATAAAACATGGCTAAGGCTTCTTTATTTGTTAAATATAACACTTACCGGCGCGACGTATTATTTTTTCTGCAGTGATTATCATGATTGGGAAATGCTGTGTACAGCTGGTTCAAAAAGGTTGTCCCACAAAAACGACATGCGAAATTCCCAGACCAAAATGGATTGTGGTTGTAGATGAAATTCTGGCGAATAGCAGTGTCAGCGGTATTGACCCGAACGCCTCACTTCGATGTAATGAAGCGCCATTGAAACCGTCATTCTTACATGACACCACCCTCTTAGCTTAAACAAGCTGAACAAGCACGATTAATTTAGATAGCGCTTCATTACACGCTGAAACTAACTGCTATTCGTAAACGCCACTGTCATATCAGGTATTCGTTTGTTTTTGGGTTACAAGAAGACGAATATTCGATTTTATCGAATCGATGTTTTAATCGCAACAGCTGGACAATCGTACCCACAATCCCTTTCGGTCTGGAAATGTAGTTTCCCATTTGTCCGGGACAACATTTTTGAAATGGACGAGCCAGACGTTCTTAGCCGACCGAGACTGAAAAAAACGATATCCCACAGATGCAACAGGATTTCTGTTGCAACTCCACGGGGTTTCTACTAGGCTGAAGTTTCCAGTTTGGCCTCAAGTGTCGTAATCCCCAAGTGTGAAAGTACGTTCAAACCTGAATTAATGATACATTCTATCATCACTCAGGCAGCCTGGTTTAATTATAGCTATCATTATCGCGATCGAGCCGGTCGTGTCGTGTCCGATCAGAAATTAGACTGCGAACAGTCCCTCCTTTTCCCTCCAATGATAGTAATTTGCGAGCGGAGCGAGCGAAGAGAAAAGGAAGGCGTTCGAGCGGAGCGAGAGGTAGAATGGGGACGAGAAAGAGGAGAAGAAAAGGAGGGACTGCAGACATCACACAGAGGAAATGACTACCGCCCCATTTTATTTTACGATACGTGCTTTCATCGAGTTGTCATTGTCTCACCCCTTTTCATCAAGTCGTCATTCTCAGCTCCGCCCCTTTCCGTGAAATCCGATGTAAACATGACATTGCTCCACTTGAGTCCCAAAATATACCGCCAAATGCAAACTCAGGAAAGCCCAATGTTATTGACGACTCCGGTAAAGAGGCAGAAAACCAACCAATCTTCGTATAACGATTTCTGCCGTGTTTGCAGTTGCTCTTTTAAAAACTATTACGGTAATTTTTGGGAAAACCGCGTCTCCACGGAAAATCTATTTTCAATTCCTGGCAAAGCTGGCGTGTTGAAGCTTTCACTTGCAGAAATTTTGCAGAACCTGGGTTATTCTCAGTTCGAGAAAACGATTGGTTCATCCTCCCGTGTTTGTGCAAAGTGCGCAACAAAGACTAGGAGAGCAGCAGATCTAAAATCGCATCTAGATGCTGGCTTGGCAAAAACAAATGTGCCCCACAAATCGAAGTCAACTCAACGTATGTTTCGGTAGCAAGGAAAAGTGCGAGAAGTTACTCGCCTGGAGTATAGTATGGCGTATAACATGATATGTATCTAAAAATGACAAATATACGGCCATCTACAAAGTCGATACATTATGAATTAAGCCCGGTTACAATTTAAAATTACAGTGTGTTTTAGTTTCGCGGATTGCGATTGAGAGTTACTTGTGACCTACACCAAAGCTAGACACAGTGGTGTTTCATGCCGTGAACAGGAAACAGCGTGAAACAAACATGAATACAGGCCGCTTAGAATTTACCAATAATTATGAATGAAACATCTATCTTCAGAATTAACCGGTAAAAGGTGCTTGTGTTAATATTGAGATTTCATAAAAGCAATGAAGGCATAGTATGACTAAGTGGGATAATCAAATGAGCTCATTTGGAATTGTAATAACGACTGGAAAACACAGGGTTATAGAAGTTAATCATGGTAAGACGAAGAATTTGACGAGGCCGAAATTAAACACAAGTTGAAGTTATGCATGTATCAATGTTAAGCGAGGGGGGGGGGGTCGGGCAGATGTGTGCCATTTGACTTTTTTACAGAATTTTTCGTCAAATTCCCCACCCTGGGGAAAGAAAAAATGGTCAATTGTGATCAAATTGCCCCACCTGGGGCAACAAAATTCCTCCTTAAACTATATATATACAGCTGAGACAATGGGGGAACTGGAGGTGATCCCAAATAAACGTGAAGCGTTCTTTTTAACTTAATGAAAACAGATGAAAACGCATTTTTGAAATTCATACCTTCCAACATCCAAGATGGCGACTCGGGAAACAAGAGACTAGGACACAGTCCTCAACCGGTCGAATTCAAATGTCCACACCCTGGGGCAAAGCTTGTAATCAAGGGAGGCCAAGATTGATCAAATGCCGCACATCTGCCCGAGACCCCCCCACCCCCCCCCCCCCCCCCCCTGCGGCTTAACATTGATGCATGCATTAATAGGTAGTAAACAACCATATGTTTCAAAACTCAAAGGCGCCTAGACTTTCTTCAAGCCGTTTATGAGATACGTTGTTTTTTTACTTCGTCGCTCGCTGTCGCCCTCCAGTAAGTAGTTTACAAAGTATTCAACTTGTGGCGCCATGAGTTTGAACTTTTCAAACACGCTTCGACGGCCACCGAGCTCGCCATGTTGATTGATACTCTCAAGTTCCACTCCTGCTAGTTTGTGATTGATAGGTGTTGACACGCTGCAAACTCGTTAGCCAATGGGAATTTTGCGCTGTTCCAGCAACGCGTAATTATTTCCTTTGTGTGATGTCTGCAGTCCCTCCTTTTCTTCTCCTCTTTCTCATCCCCATTCTTCCTCTCGCTCCGCTCGAACACCTGCCATATTTTCTCTTCGCTCGCTCCGCTCGCAAATTACTATCAATGGAGGGAAAAGGAGGGACTGTTCGCAGTCTAATCAGAAATAAGCTTTGAGGCGCAATAACAAGGCTCTACGGCAAATCGCTCGCACATTGAAACCCACACCTGCCGCAGTTGAGCAGTTGCTGTCGAAAACATCGATCTAAAAGTAGAAAAAAGCTCCCAAAACCTCTCGGCTTAGTGCCAAACACACACTTCGAAAGCTATCTTTAGCTATATGGGTAATGCTAACGAGATTCAAAGCAAAACACTCGCCATAACCACAAGGACGAATAGTGGACTTGCACGATCTCCGCGAAAAGCGCTCTATAAGCCCTGGCCAATTATTGATTATTTTAAAGTTCTATTAAAGGTTCAAAATAGTATTTTCAAAAGAAAAAATATCCGATTCGAGTTTTTCATTCTTTTTGGGGGGGCGCTGAAAGTCGTGGGTCCGATCACTTAAAAAACCTGGGAACTAGTCCCGTGACGATCTGGGTAAACGAGAAAGGATATAAAACACAGACCTAGCTTTTCATCGCACATTTCAAAAATGCTATAAAGTTGTGTTCCATATCCCAGAAGCGCTCAGGCATACGGTGATACCAGGACTTCAACCTGGGTGAACCAGAAAGGATATAGAACACAGTCCTAGTTTTTCATCGCACATTTCATCATGTTTGTCAATAAATCAAGTTTTAGATTGACTTCTAGAGTTTGTCTATCAGGCTGATGCAGCTTGGTCTCCCTCGCTGTCCAAGCAACTGCAGCAGAATTAAAGGTTGACTTGATAACCTTGAGGCTTGAGGACCACTGTCTGGCAAGGGCTTGATGTCTAATTGCCTTTCTCATTACAGCAACAACAAAAAACTTTTCTAACAGCTAGCCTTAACTTGATTCTTGCTGAGAAGGATTCAGGGTGTCAGTATTCCTCTAAATAAATAAAGAAAGAAAAAACAACCATAATCAGTCGCATGAAATTCAAAAACACCTTCAATCGTGGAAGTTGTAAGTGTCCACAACCTGGGTCAGCCGGAGCAAACCAGAAAGAACACTGAAGAAGATTGAAGTTGCTTTCGGAGCCCTATCCCAGGGACTGATAGGCAAGAACGGGGGAAGGTAGGAAAAAATAAGGGGGGATTTGACAGGTTTAATGTATTTCTTTAAAGCCCAAATGGTATTTAAAAAATATATTTGGTCATGAAAAAACCCTGGGGTCGATGATAAAAATAAATCTGAATTCAAATCCCACTGTCTACCCCTCCCCTCCTCCCCCACTGCAGTTTAGTATGCCGTGGTAATAGGTATGTAGCTGAGTATGTATCTGAGAACCAATTTAATTCATCTCAATAAAAAGATTGAAGTAAAAATTCGCTTACCCCTTTATATTATTGCTGTCCTCACGTCGTCAGATCGCTTGTGAACGTTCTCAATTTCATCTCGAAGGCATGATACTTGGTACATGGCAGCTTCGAGAGCAACTTTGAGCTCGCTATTTTCTTCTTCGAGTCAATCTGATATTTATAATCCCGGTTATAATGGCATTCCTGGGACATTTGTTGACGTTACGTTGCCGATGCAGATGTTGTTTCGAGTCGATCGCCACAAAGTTTTCAATGCATTGATATGTCATCCACTCCAACTAGCTGTATTATCTTGGGTTTGAGTCCAGCTTCTGTAGCAATATGGCGGCAGCAACACCAAACGTTATATAGACAGTATAGAGGCAATGCTCTTTGAACACTCGTCGATCAGAAAGTCCGCCATTTTCAAGATCAGATAACTGGACTTGGGCTAACTCCTCGCGGGACAATTAGCCAGTACAGGGCTCCTTGACATCAATTAAAATTGATTTTTCAACAGGAATACCGCAGATCTTCGAGTTGAGAACATATCAGTTCTTAGAACTACAGACTAAATCTTCCAACCGGAGCCGGCAACGGGATGATGTCAAAATTTGGTTCAAGTTCAGCCTCCAAAACTATTAAAACAGGCCGGCATATGCATCCTCGCACCACAGGCGATCGTGCATGTACGCAAACCGATAAAGTAATTAGTCAGAATACTGACAATTCAGCCGGCCTTTAATATTTCGGCTGTTTGTAAACTACCGAACAAACTAAACGGAACTACCTCTGTGTGTTTCTTCACCTACAAAATCGTGGGGATTCAGTTTGAGAGGAAGCCTTTAAAAACTTTCACTTCCTCAAGAAGCTCGCGATAAAGTAGCGGATTATAAACTGCTGGCGCTTGGCATATCCGTTGAGGAATTTGGACCGGCACTCGGCAAGCTGAGAATGTACATATCCCGGGATAAACTAGAAGGATCGCTGCAACCATCTGCAATGACGGGAGTCAACTGGCCGACCCAGTCTGAACGGATATGACCGACTTTTTGGCAGTATCTAATTGTCGCTAAAACACTAAAGGGCTAGCCTACGTAGCCGCTACGCTACTAAAGGGCAGCCTAAAGAAACTGATTTACGGCTACATGTTATAAAAGAAAGGGAAGAGTACGAACAAATGGAAAAGGGAGCTTTGCTTCGAATCATGTGTTAAGTTGTTCCAGAGTGCTGATCCACTATAAGAAAATGTACTTTTTCCAAAGTTGGGTAAATTTAAAGTGGCGTCCCTTAGGTTATAGCTGTGGCGTTCTCCTGAATAAGTGAACAACTCTCTAAGGTAGTTTGGCCCATGACCGAAAAGGAAAAATAAACACAAACACTTGTAGCAAGTAAGCTCTTAGAGCATGACATCTCTTAAATGAACAGAACCTGATAATGTATATCCCCTACGGCAGACGAATCAGATCGGATTTGCACGTGAAATTTCACGGCGATAAACGTCTTATTTTTGGTGACATATGCAAGAATTCCCAGCGACACACCGGTAAACTGTGGAGACAGAAACACGCCAAATTTTCAGCAATACACGTCAAATTTCACGGCTACAAACGCCGAATGTTTGGTGGCACACGCCAAGAATTTCCAGCAACACACACGCCCAATTTCTAGCAAACACTGGTATAATCAACTAAAGTCGATTAAGGTATGCTAACCGCCATGGGAAGCGATTAGCACCTGCGGTTTTCGTCAGAGCAACAGCGGGAATTGTGGGTGGGGAGACAGTTTATAAAGTGTTGAGTGCATGATTACCGCTGAGGTAATAGTAATACCCGTAAAATATCACGACGAGACACGCCAAACTGTGGGGCAATACGCACACACGCCAGTTTCTATACCAAACTATTTTAACAAACCATAACCACACATTCCTGAAGTGGCAGGGTATTCTGCAGGTAAGCCAATCTTTATTTTGCCCCATCTAACCTCGTTCTGAAGCTGCTCAGTGCGAGGCTACACGTTGTATATCTATTGTTTATTCCCGTCTAATTAAACTCGTTCTGAAGCTGCTCAGTGCGAGGCTTCACGTGGGAAATCTATTGTTTCTATCCAACATGGCCGCCATGCGATAGGCGCGAATATCCTTCACCTGACAGACGGACAAAAGAGCAATGTTGTTAAGGGTCGATTTTTTTTAAATTGATTCTTTCTGTTTCAGTAGTTGTTCAGAATCATTTCGCGTTCATTATTAGACAATAAAATTATCCATGGTTGAGTTTTATTTCTGAATAAAGTAAAAGAAGCATTAAGAAACAAATCTCCAAAGAATAGGACATTTGCATAATGACGTCGATACTACTCTACTTAACAATTATTCGCCTCAGGAGAAGTCGATATTGGTGAATATTCCCCGAGACAAATGTTGACTGAGCCTACAACACGGGAACCTGCTTTTGGGTACTGCATTTTGTTGAATTTCTAAAATTTCGGCACCGGAAACAATGATATCGCGAAACGTGAATTTTCGCCTGCCATTTTGTTTCAAAATTATCGCGAGTTTTGTAGGTGGCTATTGCTCATTATTCCGAGATAGCAAGCCAATCAAATTGCATGATCTATTTAGGTTCCCGTGTTGTATATACTAACAATCTTTATTTCATTACATCGAAGTGAGGCGTTCAGGTCAATACCGCTGAAACTGCTATCCGTAGACGCCACTGTAATATCAACTGTTAGAGAAAGTTATATACATTTCCTCTTGAGATACAGAAAAAGCAACGGAAAAGATAGGTGACCTGAATTGAGACAACAAGTGTACAAGCTAAATCGATCAATTATCAAAGGAGTTCATAAATCTGAATGAGAAAAATAATTTGAAAAGGATTCTGGTACTGAGTTGTAGTAAAAATGACGTCACAATGCAATTGTCCCATTCAGTGTAGTGGAAATACATTGCGTCATCGATGAAAGGGTTCGTTTGGCCTTGCCGCAATGCTAAAGCCATAGAGATCCAGCGAAGTATTTTCCATGCAATAGATAATGAATCGATTAGCGGAAAACAAAAGGAAGCAGCTAGCAGTCTGTTAAATGGTGGTATTGATGGAATTCGCGTCATTGCCATTCTCGTCTGTCATTCCATCAGTCGGGTTCATAGTCGATAATAAGGATTCAATACGGCCTTCAAATAATCCAAATATGCCACCTATGGAAGAAAAAGAACATCAACTGAAGGCACTGAATGAAACTACATCAGAATTTCTAGCTGTTGAGCACTCAAGGTAATGTGAATTCATACCTCTTATTAGCCGAGTGTGAGGTCCATACCGTTAGTTATGGACCGAGCTCGAGGTTTCCCTATTTGTTTATGGCCCGGCCCGCTCATACAAAATCCGCTCTATAGGGAGCTTCGTAAGGAGTACTCGGTATATACTTCATGGTAGAGTTTCGTTCCATATAGCCTACTTCCGAGATATACCTCACTTCCTACATACAAAGGAATCAATACTGACAATACGAAGCTCCGTGCATAATGCTCAGTCGTTCGTGATAAGACCACAGCACTTCTGTAGTTTGCATGTCACCAACGACTGAGCATAATGCACGGAGCCTCTGTATGTAGGAAGTGAGGCATATCTCGGAAGTGGGCTATTGGAAGCGATAAATTCAATCAAAGTCGAGAAAGCGAAAATCTACTGTAGAAAAAACTACGTTTTCCACGGTGCAACATAGTGTGATGCAAATTAAGACGGAGGAAACCCAGTCTCGTACAAACACAGGTGAATGCCAATCGGAGCGCATCTACAGTCTAATCTTTTATATAAAAGGCATGGAAGTATTAACAGTAATGTGACTTCTTCCTGAGTATCCAATTGCGCATGCGCTATGGAATAAATACAACGATAGTCCTTAAGGCGGATTTCGCATGAGTGGGACAAAAATACGGTATACCGTAGCCTTACCGTAACCGTACTGGAACTTTTTTTACCGTAATTCTGTAATTCGGTTGGACAAGAAAGAGAAAAACAATATGAAACCATTTCAACGTTACGGCATATCGTCAAGGAAATCATACAAGTACAGGCAAAGCAACCGTTTTTATTTCATTGAATCAGTATTCTTGAGGGGATTTAACACGAAAACAAATGTTGCTATGGTAACCCTGAAATTGCACTGAATTACAACTTTGCAATGAATTATCCGGCAATTGGGCTGCTCTCAGCCAATCAGAATCGATAAATTGTGTTGAGCATGTGATTAGTACAGGTAATCCAATGGGAACGAGTGAAATTTGGGATAAGTTTCACGAGTGTTTGTCAAAATCGAAGTAATTTCCCGAGCCGCTTTTGTAGATTTTGACAAACACAAGTGAAATTTATCTCTAATTTCACGAGTCACTATTTGGTTACCCGTTAATATTTTGGAGGGCAAATTACGATCCAGAAAAAAAAAAGAACGCGCAGGCGACGTTTGAAATTTTACATGTGAAATTACAAATTACGCGTGAAATTTCAAGTTGAAATTTTGGATTAATTTGTCCTCTATGGTATTAAATATGTAATTGACGAGTGTACCTGTATGAATGTATAGGACCTTTCTCCCTTTGAATCTTGTTGGGTTCATCTTCATTTCTGCTATCATTCCACGAACTGATTTAACATTGTATATAGGATCGAGTACAATACCAGTCGTTGATGTTACCTTTACTATATCTTCTGCATTCAAAGAAAAAGAAATACGGAGATGTGGCTGTATTTAGAATTCGAATTCCCGCGTTGAAAGTGAGAAGAATGATAATGAATAATAATGATATCTGATTGGCTAAGACAACATGGCCTTTGTTTATTTCGCGCGAAATGCAATTCTAAATATAGCCACATCTACTCCTGTGCTGGGAACAGAACGGACGCTCCTGGTAATAGGCTCCTGGGTAGGGGCACTTTAAAAATGCGATCCATTTCAAAGCTCTTTACCCTAGAATATTGAAGTATTGATGTATATCAACAGAGTATAAGTAAGAGAAGGAATCTTGTAGCGCACGGTGTTCGATAATAATGTCGAATAAAATCTATTTTTGTAACCGGAAGCTGCTAAAGAAAAGTGCGCACGCGCGCGACAACAATCTCATGGCGCGAAAATATTTTGCCGCCATGAGATTGTCGCGTGCTCGCGCACTTTTCAGCTGCTTCCGGTTACTAGCGAATAATTACTACTATGTGAGACTAATTAAAAAATAACCAGGCAATATGTGTAAAATATGAATTTTAAAAATAAGCGACTATATATCTATTTATCTAAAAAGTACTTTCGCAGAGCATACTTAAAATAATTTAGGGAGTCTTTCTTTCTAATTGCAGGTGGGATGCTATTCCATAGCTTTGTTCCTGTCACTTTGAATGTTCTGCCACCTTCAGTTTCGCGCTTATATCTGGGACAAACTAAATTTATGTTAGAGTATCTGCTAGATCTATTATGCAGGTCTGAGTTTCTGACAAGTAAATGTTCCATGTAACTTGGGGTTTCGCCAATGATTCGCTTGTAGATTACGCTCCTGAACTTTATTAAGTATCAAAAGGAATAGTTCTATGCTGAACGTTTTTAAGAATGAAATTCTTTATGTATCTCTCTCGAAAGTTTCTTGTAGTTTATTAATATTTAGTCAAAACCAACTAGTGTTCTATCACAAATCCTACAATCTGATTGGCTAAGCTACTCGCTATGATAATCTATTCTGTGATAGATAATGAGTAGCGAAAATACGGTTTTCAAAAGCAAAACAATGGCTGCCAAGTCGTCAAACTGACGTCAAAGAATATTCTTGTTTCAGTTTAAGATTGAACTACCAGTTGGTTTCTACTAAAACAATTTCTACGCTGGTCGTCAACTATCAGCCGTTATAGTTCACCACAAAATTTTGGCGCGCGCTCATTGGCCAAAAGCGATCACGTGACGTGTAGTTGTCGTCCGCGGATGCAAACTATCAGGCGTTATAGTTCACCACAAAATTTTGGCGCGTGCTCATTGCCCAAAAGCGATCACGTGACGTGATAGTCGTCGTCCGCGGATGCAAACTATCAGGCGTTATAGTTCACCACAAAATTTTGGCGCGCGCTCATTGGCTAAAAGCGATCACGTGACGTGATAGTCGTCGTCCGCGGATGCAAACTATCAGGCGTTATAGTTCACCACAAATTTTGGCGCGCGCTCATTGGCTAAAAGCGATCACGTGACGTGATAGTTGTCGTCCGCGGATGCAAACTATCAGACGTTATAGTTCACCACAAAATTTTGGCGCGTGCTCATTGGCCAAAAGCGATCACGTGACGTGATAGTTGTCGTCCGCGGATGCAAACTATCAGACGTTATAGTTCACCACAAAATTTTGGCGCGTGCTCATTGGCCAAAAGCGATCACGTGACGTGATAGTCGTCGTCCGCGGATGTAAACTATCAGGCGTTATAGTTCTATTTGTATAATAGTGCCCGCTGAGAGCGGAAGACAATTTTGTGATGAACAGTAACGACAAATAGACTGTGTTTTTCTCGGAACTATCGGCTGATAGTTTCCCTTGGAAATTTGATGTTCTTAAAACTAGCATATAAGCCCTCGAACTTCGTTCTCGGGCTTATATTTGTTTTAAGAACATCAAATTTCCGCGGGCAACTATCAGCCGATAGTTCCTCGACGGACACAGTCTATTTGTATAATAGTGCCCGCTGAGAGCGGAAGACAATTTTGTGATGAACAATAACGACAAATAGACTGTGTTTGTCTCGGAACTATCGGCTGATAGTTTCCCTTGGAAATTTGATGTTCTTAAATAGATACTTCGATCTTGTAGTCTAGCTAATTGTTAATTAGACCAACTTTATATCTTGTTGAATCTTCTCCATTTCTCGTTGACATGCGACGCTATTCGACTTGTTCTCGGGGGGCTGAACGCTACAACCAGTCAGTCTTATTAACAACAGGTTACCACGATACCCGAGTTCCATCTCCTAGAGGATATGAAAATGCGCGGCTTATTATATACAGCAAGAGAGAATGAGGTAAGAGAACGAATCACCCATATATGGGTCTATTGAAATGAGAATTTCTTGAAATCTATTTTTAGATGTTTGGTAAATTTTAGATTAACAAACCACAGTGTGGTTAGTTACGAAATGAACCTGATTGACGTCAAGTGGTTGTGTTGTGTAGAGAAGTGGTTTATAAAGATTCCTTGAGGATCCAGACGATATAAACAATTGATAACTAACGAGGGTAACCAGAATGAGATACAAATGACCTACATCACGTGTCGCGAAACTAAAAATAGATTTCAAATGTAATAATTATTATGGAGCACAGGGATTCATTCTTTTACCTCATCCTCTCACGTATACATCTTACTTATTGTGCGGTCCAAGGCAGATATTTTATTAATTTTATGGTGGTATGTTAAGTGAAGTCTGCGTACACGTCTGCTATAAATATTCACATTTGTTAGACTAGGTCAGGAACCCATTACCCGGAGCGTCCATCTGTCATATATTGATTATGTACCGTTTTCACTGCCAGACTAGGTTATTTTTAGATCTTATTTTTCACTGTTCGCTTTCATCGCGGCATGTTTTTAACGTACAAAGATGCCTCGTTAGCTTCTCTTGTTTCGTCAACCAGCATCATGGATGCAACATCATTTCGTTTTAATTAAAATTACGCAAACGCTTGTTATTGGCTAACGAAGCCTAACTTGCTTGAAATGCATTTTATAAATAACACGATCTGTAACAAATCTGTATCACAGACGACGTAGTATGGGAGATGGAATGAACTCCTGACTAGGTATTTTAATGCACAATGCAATATGAACAATGCAATATGAACAATACTCGAGAGAACGAATCCCCATGCCCCATGATAATTATTTAAAATCTATTTTTAGTTTCACAAGACGTGATGTAAGTAATTTTTATCTCGTTCTGGTACTATAGGCTGGGTCCTCGTAGCATCATTATAAACCAGGCTGTGTCCTGTTAATCTAAAATAGATTCCAAAAAAATATTTTTGGAACAGACCCATGTATGGGGGATGCGTTCTCTTGCAACATTATCTCTTCGCACGAGACATCTTTGAAATAGCTGTATATGACGTTTTGATCATGACATCATCCGTGCATCAATAAGAGGACAGACCCACGGACTGATGACATCTATTTTACAATTATATATTCATAATCCGTACCTTATTATTTGGATCTACCAATAGTTGACATTTAAGTCCTAGTTGTCTTGAGGCAATGGCGGTAGTTCGGCAGTGATTAGAATAAGCACTACCACTTGTGATGACAGAATCACATCCCTGTTCTATTGCCTCTCCCAACAGGAATTCTAATTTGCGAACCTGTAGGAGAGAAGTGTTGATATCTATAGTAATCATACACTCAACAAAATTTCTCGATTCTGATTGGCTGAGAGGAGGGCAATTTATTCCAAATTGCGCTGTTTGGTGGTAATTGCACTAAGAATCGGGACGTTGACCATCTATTTTTTATTTTTTATTTTATTTTTCATCTATACCATCTACACATCCAAATTGAAATCGAAGTACGTAAAGTTGTTCACAGTACAGTCATGTTTTGGTAAAGGATTTTTCCGAAGATGTTGTCTTTCCGAAAATTTTTGAATGGTTAAAAAAACTGACTATATGCTGCGCTGTGGTTACAATAAAAACACATCTAACCCTGTAAAGCTAATAATTGCTACGCAGCCAGCGAAGCGAGCGGAGCAGCAATTAATAATTTGGACAAAATCTCGCAACGGTTTGCCGTTTCGACCACAATCCCTTGCGTGGCCAACCACAATGCGCTACTCCCCTCCCACTGGAAACCATTTTTTGCAGCCACTGATACGATACTGAAGGACAAGATCCGCGCGTCATTGATAGACTATAATTACTTTATAGGTTATATGCTTGGTTGTTTGTATTCACCAACATTTAAGATTCATTCTTAATTCAGGGAATACTGGTACCATAATAGTCTCCATTGGGGAGAGGAGGAGCAATCCTTTGACGGGTTTATGTTCAGTTCGCATTCCTTGCAGCTTGGCATCTGGAGGAGAGCGATTTACGCAAATTCGCGAGTGCTTTGTCGTACGCTGTACTTCAGGCTAATTCTGATCGTCTTTGTTTGTATTTTTACTACAGTTCCTTCGGTGCTCCTTATTAGTCTTGTGTCTTGACGTGAAGTTTACTAAACTAGCGAGTTTAACCCACAAAATACGTTTTGTAACTTGATGTGCATGCTAAGTTGACGACTCATGCACCAGTCACTTGAGTCGTGTAGGCGATCGGACTCAGTGTGAGCATATATTTAACAATTAGACCCGCAGCCCGAATGGGCTACGAGTCAATAGCCCATGAGGCGCAGCCGAATGGGCTATTTAACTCGTAGCCCATGAGGGCGAGAGGTCTAATTTTTTTAGTATAAACTAACTAGTCGGACAGTAGAAATAACAGAAAGAAACAAATTGAAGTTGAAGAAATGTTATTATTTCATGAAAATGCGTGCGGTTTTTCTCTACCATGGGCTATCACAAATAGACCTATAGTAGGGTAGCCAATCAGAATGCAGGATTTGTAATAGTCCACTAGTTGGTTTATACTAAAGTTTGATAGTTTTGGGCTGAGATAATGGCTATCACTTTCCAAAGACCAATATCTCTCCTGTTATCAAGATAAAGTCAAGCAGCCGGTTCAAAACACCGATTAGCATTTACAAGCTCAATTTGAGCTCGTCTAAGTTAAGCCGCGGCTCCATCTAAGTCTAGTGATTTCAGCTATTCTAAGTTAAGCCGCATCTTATATAAGCCTAGGGATTTGAGCTCGTCTAAGTTAAGCCGCGGCTTATCTAAGCCTAGGGTTTACAGCTCGTCTAAGTTAAGCCGCAGCTTACAAATGTATCTAAGCCTAGGGATTGGAGCTAGCCTAGGGATTGGAGCTCATCTGTTAAGCCGCGGCTTATCTAAGCCTAGGGTTTACAGCTCGTCTAAGTTAAGCCGCAGCTTACAAAAGTATCTAAGCCTAGGGATTGGAGCTAGCCTAGGGATTGGAGCTCGTCTGTTAAGCCGCGGCTTATCTAAGCCTAGGGTTTACAGCTCGTCTAAGTTAAGCCGCAGCTTACAAATGTATCTAAGCCTAGGGATTGGAGCTAGCCTAGGGATTGGAGCTCGTCTGTTAGGCCGCGGTTTATCTAAGCCTAGGGTTTACAGCTCGTCTAAGTTAAGCCGCAGCTTACAAATGTATCTAAGCCTAGGGATTGGAGCTAGCCTAGGGATTGGAGCTAGCCTTTGGGATTGGAGCTCGCCTAGGGATTGGAGCTCGTCTGTTAAGCCGCGGCTTATCTAAGCCTAGGGTTTTGAGCTCGTCTAAGTTAAGCTGCGGCTTACGTTAGTTAATCGTATAAGCGACCTGAAAAGCTGTTCGCGGGTTACCTCACTCAAAATCCGTACTGCGCGTGCGTAAATTGTGACAGTGGAGCTCTGGGTATGAGAAACATCCTTATGTTTGATAGGGTCGTATAAATGGACCAGTTCGCGGCTTAGGTAATTCGCGGCTAATTTGCTTTCGTTTAAATGGCCCTAATGTCTAAGATAAGTGACAAATAAAATCAAACAACATTTCGATTATAGCAATAGCTGCGCGCCAAAAATAAATAAATATCGTAATAAGTTCAACGTGCTATGTAACTATGTAGAATATATGTACTATGCCGGTATGTATGTGTTTATCCTAAAGACGGAGCTATGAAGATCACTAGATTTTGAATGACAATAAAAAGTTATTCCATCTACGTATTGATAGCAAGGACGCTGTAAATTATTTTGCAAGTCTGATCACTGACCTTGTTTCCGGACAAAACGCTCCCCGTCATGTCATCACGTTTGATACCAACAGTAAAGCCGTTAGGAACGTTCAGTCCTTCAAGATTCCACTCGTGAATGGCTGTATGACGCTGTGCAAGCTAAACATGAAATATATAGAACTTTATAAATGTAATAATAATAGATATCGTGACATAACATATCGCTGTATTGCAATTAGCTCGTGACATTACATTAATTTTATATATCTCTAATTGGAGTTAGGGTTTTGCGTGTTTGTTACTGCATCAGCGTATGTTGCCTGTGCATCAGCGCATGTTGCCTGTGCATCAGCGCACGTTGCCAGTGTGAATCAAATACTGACCCATCTGCAAAGAATGGTTGAACTATAAATGGACAATATACTAGGATTACGATGCTAATTATATACATGCAGCGAGTTCTCGAACTTGATTGGCTGAGAGCGGCTGTATTTATGCTAAATACCAGTGCCAAATCGTGTCATACCAGTGCCAAATCGTGTAATACCAGTGCCAAATCATGTAATACTTCAGATGTGAACAAACTAGATCCAACCAGAACTCATGAATTGGATTGACTGAAAGGCGGCGGTGTTTCCAAAGTTTCCAAACTATTGTAGAACAATAACAAAGAGAGATTTCCACATTTACAGCCTGGAGAAGTTGAAAGACTGATTGGAAGCAAAATCCTTTGAATAACATCGCGACAAAAAGCACAAATACGGCGAATGAATATTATTAACAAGTATAACTATATGGCTTTCTCGTGCATTTCTGGATTAATTTGAACTCGTGAGATTTTTCAAAAAGCTCAAATTGCATTTGCTGAAAATCTCACTCGTTCAAATTAATCCCGAATTGCATTCGAATCCATATGATTACCTATACAAATATAAAGAGAGATAATAAACGATATCAGTAAATAAATGTATATACAAGAAGTAAGGATAATCGAAAAAGAAACGTACGTTGTCCAGTACGAAAAAACAAGAGAGATAAATCTACTTGTGCAAAAAGTGTATTCGCCTTCTTACCTGATCTTCTCTATTTATAAAAATGTTTTTATTTTCGGATTGGGCTACCTGTGATGCGCGGTCCAAATGGAGCGAACCACAGCTAACCCATAATTAAAATCAAATTTGCTCGTAAAACTGCAAGGTGTTACGTTGGAAAATATATGTTCATTTCTTTTCAGCAGGGACGGCGGAGCGGAATTTCAGGTGGGAGGGAGAGGGGCTAAAAATTGTCATTGAGCCGGTTGGACAACTTTATTTAACCACGGTAGGTCCATCAGGATATAAATGTATCAAAAGATTTTTAAATATGTATGCTAATATATGTATACTAAAACAAATGCTAATATAAACAAAACAAATCTAAGCTATAGCTACGATAATTGTAATAATCTATATTAATTTATAGTAGATATATATATAATATAAGAAAAACAGAATTCCTGCTTTCCAAGGACGCCGTGCTGTAACTAGGTCAATACTGAAAAGTGTGGCAATGTATCTGTGACTTAAAGGTTGTTAGTGACGACGCCTGTCTTAGATTTAATGGTAAGCTATTCCACAGCAGCGCTCCGCTGGAACTGAAACTTCTTTCATAGTAATCTGTACGATCCGGTATGACCAAGCTATTATATTAAATGCACGGAAGTAACTAGGCAAAATATTTTTTGGGCAAAAACGTTGGGAGGCTATAGCCCCACTCCGCACGGCTCTGCCGTCCCTGTGGAGTGATGGGAGGGGACTGAGTGATTTCCCACAAACCGCTGGGGGGCTCGGCGGGGCGATCTGAGCCCCCCAGCCGGGTTTTCGTGGGTTGAGCGGGCGCCTTCTCGTATATATCAAGCATATAAGGCTCCGCGTAGATAACTACTTGGGACAAAAAGTCGTCTACGTCGCGGGGGTGTTTGGGTCAAGGTTTTTGGGGCAAAAAGTCGTCTACGCCGCGGGGCGTTTGGGTAGATAAATAATTGGGGCAAAAAGTCGTCTACGTCGCGGGGTTGGGGGGGGTTTCCCACAAACATTCCTGGGGGGCTCAAATCGCCCCCAGCGGATTTTCGTGGGGCGCAGATTGCCCCGCCGAACCCGCCCCCCAGCGGATTTTCGTGAGTTGGGCTGAGCGACTGGGGGGATCCACCCCTCTGATTTTCCGCGGTTCCCGCTGGACCACCCCTCTCCCCCCTTGAGAAAAGATGGGAACCCTGTGGATTACGGTACAAGAGCGACTGTACCACGCCTCTTGATTTTCCGCGGCCCCCCGATAATATGACGTAAACATGACCAAATTTCCAGTTGGAGCTATCTATGACAACGAATATACCAGCAAATATGAAGGGACAAAACAAATGCCAGTGGCTGATGATTAACACTACTCAAAGATGCGACAAGAGCTGTATTTACGACTTCTGTAAATTTCACCGGCAAACGCAGAGACAGGGCCGAATAACACCAGTCCCTTGTCGCCATTGCGGCGTAGGAACGCAGTCGCAAACGTAGCTGTGTAGACCCTGCGGTGCTCATAGAGTAGTACAGAAGCATGCCTACGCTGAAAAGAGAGCTCGTAGGATTTTCAGCCTCGTGCTTGAGGAGCTGTCCCGTCGCCCCATTTAGAGACTTGTGAGACATAGGGCATACCCGCGAAAAATGGATACTTGCATCGAAGAACTACTCGACGAGATGCCCGAATCAAGGGCACCCTCTACGTTAGCACGCGTGGTCCATAATATTCTGGATCAAGACATCCCCGAGGATGTCAAGCACAAGCTACTCTTGCCACTCGTACCGACAAAAGCGCACCCTGCCGAGGCCAAAGCGCACGATACTTGGCGCGAGGTCGACCCCCTCTTGAAGGAAAAGGGTCCAGAACCCTTGGAAGATGGACAATACTATTCACTGTTCGCTGGTGGCGCACACCGACTGTTTCCAAGTGGGGAAGCAACGACGATAGGAAGAAACATCACCCCCGAATCCTACGAATAGGTTCGTGAGCTGGGCGAAACTGGTGTCATTGAACCAAAGCCTGTCGTGTGCGGCCCTGATATCGACGATGACCGATCAGTGTGGTGGGTCTCTCACAATCGGAAGCCCCTAAAAGCAAACGCGCTCCTACCACAGGTGCTGGAAATGTTGGATCCCGATCGGCACTACAGGCTCTTTACAGTGGTCGGCAAGGCACCTGCCGAGCTCCTTGCCCCTGTATCGGAAGAAGAGGGGCGTTCCGAGCACAAGATCGCTGGTGCTGTGGTCACATGTGGAGACGAAATTACCACCGACGCCATCGAGGGGATCGACAGTGGCATCTGGGAGAAGGGGCGTGAATACCTTGTCTATGTGCGCTATGAGCTCCGTCCATTGCCAGTACAAACTGGCGAACCTGGGCCGATGAACGCAGTAGAAGATGCGGATTTCGCTAACTGTGTTGTTCGCTTTGTTGCTGACCACATCCGAAACGGCGGTACCGCACGGGCAGTGGGCCTGACGAGGAAACAAGAGCAAGTTCTAAGGCTGTTTGACATTAAGCTAGCAGACCCAGGTTGTACAAAAGACGACCTCTTTAAGCTAGAAAAGGAACTGGGGGTGAAGCTTGTGGCTGTGGATGCTCTAGGAAACACTCTCTGGGACTCGGGCAGCTATAATAACCGTCGGCGAATCACAATTCCCTGCCATAACAACCATGCCTGGGCGGAGCTCCCAACCGACCCTCCTGCCATTCGAAAAGTCCACTGTCTTGACCTTGAAGCAGAGCGAGCGCTCCAGACTCTTTATCGTCAAGGGCCCCAAACAGGCGCGGCCACAAAGACGCGCGAAGCAAAGATACGGGAAGCGCTCATTCGGTTTGTTAATAGGACCATTCCCAAAACCACTCGAGTCTGGGTATGTGGTCACACCATCGTGACCCACGGAGGCGACCTCTACCTCCCCCAAAGAGATAGCGCCGCCATCGACCGGGCGTTCGGAGACGAAACCGGACACGACCCTCGGTGGCTCCCCGACGATCACCCGGCTTGGAAAAAGTACGAGGAGGCCACGCACTCTATGGGAGGAGCGATTGGTTTCCGCTTCAAGAAGTGGCTGCACAGAGAGAACATCCGCCCAACACCCCTGAAGTACAGAGACGTATGGCAAGCAGCCCAGGTTGAGTCTAAGGTCTGGAACAGCGACGAGGACAAGGGCAAACAGCCCCACGTACACATCGACATGTGTGCCTCCTATATGGGCTGTGAGGACAGTGTCTTTGGTGGGGTGTCAGATGCCATGGATTTGATTCGGTACTACGTCTTCCCTACGAACGTTTATCGTAGCGCGAATGTTGAGGGAAGACCATTGACCGACGTCCTTCAGCTGACCGGGGCTGTCCAACTCGCAGAATGGGAGTTCTCCAAAGAATGCCTTCCATATACTGTGGGTCGAATCAGCGAACATCTGCAGCAAAACAACGGATGGCTCACTACGCCCGAACTCAAAGACCTGCTCGACTCTGGCGACATGGCGTGCGCAGTCCCCAGGGAAATTCTGTATTGCGTCGGCAAAAAGGAAAAACTCCACTTCCCTTACACCGTCCTTGCGAACGAAGAGAAGGACCCCAACTACCCCGAGGGCCGCGACCTGGCAGTCCGCTTCGTTGGAAAATGCACCCGTCATGCGGACGAGTCGTCTATCCTCGTGCGAGATGCAAACGAGGCCGCCTATCTCACCAACCTGCTCGCAGGGACAGACTTTCTCCTGAACTTCGAGCATGCGGACGGAGCTCGTTTGATACAGTACAAGGACGGGAGGCGACGCTCGCAGTGGTACCACATTCGGGCTTTCGTCTTGGCTTACACCAATATAGCCTTGCGTCGCATGCTGAGACGATTTCCTTGCAATGATGTCCTCAAAGTTTGTACCGATGCAATATATGCCAAGGAGATCCCAACAGTACTACAACAGTTACTAGTTGAGCACAACCCGAGATATGGCGAATGGCGCCATAAGAAGCCCGGGTACGAGTGGAGTCCAGAAGCAGTATGGGAGACAAAACACAGCGGTGGTTTGCCTCTAGATCAGCCTAGCACCGCTCCCAGCCTTCCAACGGACCTAAATGCAGCAGTATCGGCGCGTATGTATCTTACTGGCCAGGGAGATTCCGGCAAGACTGAGTGGGCTGTTACGACATTCCAAGGGCGGAGCGTTGTTGTGTTGACTCCAGAAAACGACCTCGCAGAGGACCACCGAAATAATCCTCGACTACTGGGAGTCAATTCACAAACGTCTGTGCGGCTGTTTTGGTTTTCAGAGGGCGTGCTGCTTTGTATCGAGAAGCGACGTCGACTACCGTCAGAACGTACTTGTAGCCGCTATCACTGGGTAGAAATAAGAGGTCCGATTGATCAATGCGATTTGGTATCTCCTCTGAGAAGTGGGCGAATGTGGGTTTCGGAGGCTTCGTCTGTGTATAGCCACCAACTAGCTGTGACGTAACCCATTTGCGTACCCTATCAACTGAGGCGGAACCTTTGGGAAGTTTTCCGTGAAGGGCGGTTACTCCTTGGAAGCCCCCCTTGGCGTAATATATGGGGCGCAGGAAGGCATCCAGTTCTTCATCAGACATGCGTTTCGCTGCCATTGTTACACGAAGTGTTGATGTATTCCAGTAGATCTATCAGTCTCCAGCAGGCAGTCGATGTTAGTTCCAGGAGTTGTAATGTAACCTGCCGGAGGCTTACTGGGCCGTCGAGCACTTTAAGCGCAAATTCCCTAATGGATGCTTCGTCTGCGCGCCACAGCTCTAGGCTCCGATTTGCGATCTCACCAAAGTCGTTAAAGCCTCTAGGAATGTTGTCGCGCTTAGCCGCGGCGGCTACGCCGTGCATTGCACACCAAAGTTCTTCTGCAGCCATGGTATATGCAGAAAAAGATGACTGCGTTCAAATCAAAGAAAGCGACTAGCAGTATAGACGATGGCAAGAGCACCTGCGTCGATATAGGCAATCTCGGCGTTTTTCTGCCCTTGACTTTGCTGATAATAGTCTTCAAAGTGAGGTTTTGCGGCTAGCGGGGGTCCTTGGTGTGTCTGATTGTAAAGTTTCAAAGCATAGTCCGTGTTTACCAAGTTTTGCCGCGCCTGTGCTTTCAACTCGCGATTCTGAGTTTGCCAGTCTTGGAACTTTTGTCGTTCCTTTTGCCATCCCGCGTAAGCGCGCTGGTAGTTTTCGAGTGCCTTGCCGTGTCTCTCTTTTTCCTCGAGGGCCGCTGAACTACTGTTACCGGCAAGAAACCTCGCAATGTAGTTTCCCCCTACGAAAGCTGTAGCATTCAGGATAGCTCCGCCAATCAGTATAGCAATGGAAGCCATTCCTTTATACGAAAACCAAACGACTTATCTAAATGGTAGCGGGAAGAATTTTCTGATCCTCGAGGTAACTTTTCAATGCTACGGCCCCAGCAACAGCTGCCGTCATTTTCGCGTAGTTCATAGGGTTAGCGGAGGGATCCCGAGTGAAATCTTTACGGAGAACCTTACGTCCTATCCAACCGATAGCAGCGACCAGGCCGGTGATAACCGGTGATGACCGTCTTAACAATCCCGTTTTGTTGTACCGTTGGCATCGTGTCATATGCTAGGGATAAGGCTCGTCTTCAATTGCGCGCTAGTCCATAGCCAATAAGCGTGACGGCTGTTTTCTTTCAGTGGTAGCTTTAGCGGTTCCCGCAGCAGCTGTTTCGACTGGCGACTCGGGCTTTTGCCGCGGTTCCCGCTTTATCTGCGCAAGTGCAGTTGCAAATTCTTGTCTGCGCGTGTACAGACCAATCAGGGACACGATTAGGCCAGCCACTCCAATCATCCAGTATCCAGCACTTCCTGCTGCCGGCGAGTCGACCTTAAACGCTTGTTCTGGAGCATCCTGTATGTCATCGCTTATTGGAGGTGCAACCAATCGTTGTTGTGCTGCTTTCTTTTTCGCCCGGCTGAGTCGGTTCCATTCGGCCAAACGCCTCCCTGCCTCGACCCTTCCCGGATTCTTAGGTCGCGTAGTGGGGGGGGGTGGGGACATGTTATGCGTTGCAGCTCTGCTCCGGCTACTTGCTCAGGTTGTTGCACATATTCTTGTGCAGTTTCTTTCGCTGCTTCTTGTGCAGATTCTTTCGCTGGTTCTTGTGCAGGTTCTTCCATCGTGCCTGTATTCCAAAAAAGGGGCGATCATTCAATTTGCCGACCAGCCTATATTACTCGAGCTCTGTTGCTTCTGTTTCTGGCTCCGATGGGCTGGAGTCGGGACGGCTAATGTCAATATGCCTTGCGACGTGTAGTGTGCCGACCGCCAGAGCCATAAGACGCCCACAGCGAAGGGAAAGGTTTCCGCAGACCGTTCGCAGCTCCTGGTTGATGATGTAATCAGACAACAGATCGCTGTGAAGGTCGTCAACACTATCGATCGGAAGCTCCATGCCAAGCAGCTTAGTCGTCAGCTTCAGAAAGCTGTCAGCGAGTGCGTCTGTCGTGCGGCTAGCCAGCGCTGTTTTATAGCGCTTCTGAAATTTCTTGACGTCATCAGAACTCATATTCTTCACGTCCTCGTGTGTGAGTGTTTTGCCTACCAATTGTTTCGACTTTCCAGACGCGACGAGAACGGCGAGCTGTTCTCGCGCATCTTCCGTCGTTCCGACCGTATCCATCGTTCCGACCGTTGTCGCAGGCACAGCTACCGCTGTGTCGTCTAAGAGGCTCTCGAAATATCCGTCTTCCATAATCGCTCACCCGTATACACTAACGCAGACCAATCTTTAACAGTTAGGCTGCTCAAGCTGTTGATAAAGCAACGGCATAGGGATGGCGTAAAGAGAACACAAGCCTCGAGAATCGATGCGTTTTTAAGGCCTTCATGTACTCCTTTATCTGTGCCTCTGATAGCTCGGCACAATAGTCGTACAGGATAGTTTTCATGTCGACTTTGCTTAGAGTGTAGAAGACCGCCAGAGCAGCAATGTTTTCGCGGAAAGGCTTTGATATGCTCGTGAGCTGCTGTGTTATTACCCACAGGCTAATTCCCGCATGTCTCGCGCCGAAGGCGAGGTTAACAAGCTGATCCGATCTCCTTTTCAAGTCTTTCGATGCCGCGCAGTCGTCCAGAATGAAAAGCGTATGCGTACCCTCGAAGAGGTCAGTCAGAAATCGCAATAGCATATCAATCGAGTCTTGCTTCGGAGCAACGACAAAGAGGCGGGTTGTCTCCCATGCCAAAGTTGTCGTAGGTTTTGTTGTAAACGAAGGTTGGGCAAACCAGTACGATGTAGTCAAACTTTCCCCTGAAGGGTCCGCAAAGCTGTTCCACTAGGTATTGCGTTTTACCGCAGTTAGTAGGCCCTACTATGAGGGCGTTAAAGGGAATGTGCTTGGGATCCATACTTGTCAGTGTTCACTAGTACTGAATAGACTCTAGCTGACCGTTCATTAGGTTCATCTGAGCGTCGGCAATCACGTACACGTGACAGTTTAACGTCCCCGAACCACCCACAGTGCGCCTTATCTCGAGTTGTAACCCATCGCGAGTGTTGACTAATCGGAGGCCACCACCGTGGATCTCCCCGTCATCTGTTGTCTTGAGGTCGATCCACAAGGCAAACTTGTTGTCGCCGTAGAAAGATGCCGAATCGATGCTGCTTGGAGATGCGCTTTGCGTGCCAAATCGTCGTTGTGCTTCTCTCCATAGGTCGAATGGACGAAGGCCTTGGCTAAAGATCTTGTTTGGCATTCCGTCGATCGTCACACGGACACTGGTTATGTCGGGGTTGGCGAATTTGTTCGAATCGCGAGTTCCTGCGGTATATGGTTCAACGAAGAGGAGGAGCAGACCAGACATGGACCTTCGCGGCAGATTAACACTCTCGTTGATGATAGTATCGGTCGCCTTGGTAACGGTAAATGTCTTATGGAGGTTTACTTGCTCGTAGAAGAAGGTCGTACCATTTTGATACTGCAGAAGTGGCTGCGCGAGCCAGCCCCTCGTCACGTAGGCTCTCATAATGTAGCTCCAGATTTGAGATGCTGTATGATAACTTTGTGGGGTCTGAACCGACGACCACCTGGTCGGCACCAGCAAGGATGATTTCAAATATCAATGCCTCCGAAAGTGCTCGAGGATACAGCACGCCGTGATCACGGACTAGCGGGTGGTCAAGTGGGATTGTGTATTTTGTGCCATGAGCCTTGTTCAGTGCGTTTTCCTTTGCGTTACTCGTCGACTTGTCACCTGCTTTTGAGCGAAGCTTTCGCATGTTTTCAGACTGGATGCCCTGCTCCAGTCGATCAGCACGTTGCGTTTTTGCCAAGTAGAGCTCCTCGTATGTCTTGTAAAGATCGAATCTGTTGGTGTCCTGTAGCGTTTCACCGGCAAATTAATGTGACCTTGTATCGGCTGACGAGTCATCGGCCTACGTTGTTCACTACGCGATTGTTCGCATGGCCCGAAGGTATTAGGTCGAAACCAGCATATAGAGTTCCAGGGACCAGTGTAACGCCCTCAGAGAACTTAGGTACGGTGAAGTAAAGTGTTTCGCCCGGCGAGGCCGAAGACGGGCTCAAAGTTATCCGGTGAAAGGTTCTTTCTGCCTTGAGGCCACGGGGTACCTTTGGTGTTCGATTTGGATCGAGCTTCGAGCTGACTGACATTGTGCTTTCTGTCGAATGGCGTATAGGGCGAACTGTTAGACACGTCTAAAACGAGTTCGTATACAAAGCATGGACGACATTGACGTAGATGGTGGTGATGTCACACTGCCAGACAGAGCCAATAATGTCGGGGACGGCGATGACGATGATGATACCACCCCTCTACTTCCCGGTACATCACAAGAAACCGCGGGAGCTGCTGCTGGCGAGTCTATTCCCATGACGACCATGTCCCAGCGCTATCACGAAACAGGAGGCAGCGCTGAGACGTCATTCACGACGAATCCGAATGAAGCCGCTCGAATGCTTGGTTTACAAAAGCTCAAGGAAAGCTATCCGGGCCTCAGTGAAAGCTTGGTGAAGTTTTCTTCAGACAGAGCAGGAAAGATTCTTGTCGAGGTTCGCAACATAAGGAAAGGGGGCTCGTCGAAGCCGCGTCGGTTATTCAACCAAGATAGTAGCGTTCGCCAAGACGTGTCGAGCTTAAAGGGCTTCAAGCTTGCCATGGGATCAGTTGAAGAAGTTCAAGCACAAAATACCGAGCGCATCCAAGAACTCCGAGAGTCTGTTCGTGGTGATCAAGAGGCCATTGAGGACCCTAACACTCCAGAAGCAACCCGAGAAGCTGCCGAAGAGCGCAACTCCGAGAGGCAGTCAGAAATAGATTCATTGGAGCACGAAAATCAGGAGCTGGAAGAGCGAAAGCCGCTCAGAGAACGAGTCAGAGCCATCTTCAAAAAGTACGGTTTTACCGTGACCGCGATTGCTCTGACCGTCGGGGCGACTATTGCTGCTATCATTACGCCGGTCACTTTCAAAGTCCCTCGCACGAGTCGCAAAAGGAGTGGGCAACGGCTTGAAAGAATCGGTAAGAAGCTGGCGGCGATGCTTCCTGGCATGATCGGGAGCATTGCGAGTTTCGTGTTCCGTGCAGCAGGAGAGACCATCAAATTCCTTGGCGAAAACGCATGGCTGCTTGTGCTCGCTGTCGTTGCGTATGCAGTCCGTAGTTACCGGAATAGATAATAAGTTACAGCAACTCCTAGAACTGACAGCCGGTTGCTGGTCAGCGGACTGTTTTCGTCGAAGATGCTGCGGGGACAATCTCGTACCCAGACCCCATTTGTTTCTTACTGCGCATGCTCGACGAAATAATAGGGCTCTGGAAGAATCCGATTTTTGTTTTGTGATTCGCTGTTCTGAACAATGCAATTTTACCGGAAGTCAAACATAAAGTAATTTATTTGGATAAATGCATTGAAAATTGGGGGGTATCTAAACGCTAAAAACCGTTGGATTTTACCTAAATGGTTGTCGATCTCTTCAGGGATTCTTAGATATTTGCTTGCATCCTATCGGGAGTTCAAATTACTTCAGCGGCAAACTCAAATCATACGGTACATGAATTCGAAAATCGAACCCAACCAGCAGTAACAGTTGATAAAGCCGAGGGTTTTACCGTAACAGATAGGTAATACTACGCATTCCCATTTTAACAACATTGTTCGTAAGTGCTCTATAGGCAGAAGTGGCATTTTCCGATCTCTTAAACTTGTGAACTGGCACTGATCGCTTAAAATATACAAGCGTTTGTACTGATGAGAATGCAACGAACTCCAGCCTTCAAGGAGCTAAAATACGAGAGAATGGCAAGTAAAAATGCCTTGACTTGCTTCTACGGTGTATTCAGTTGCTGTTTGTGTGGTCATCGGGCTCAGGTAAGGCGATTTCAGCGATCAGTTTTCGATCCCCATGAATCCTCTTCACGTGTACTGGAATCTGTAATGTCTGATGAATCCACCGATACCGAAACACGAGCCTGATGCATGAAAATAAAGCCTTAAAATCCAAACTGAAAACGGCAGAAGATGAAAGAGACTCTCTAAGCGTTGCCCTGACACTAGCAAGCAAAATATCACTATCAAAATACCGGGCGAACTTCCAAATCTAAACCAAAACATAGGCCTGAAGCGAGAATCGAACCCGAAGAAACGACTTCTCAGGTGACGTATGATAAGCATGCGCAGAGTTGCTGGAAGTCCGTGTTTCGCGGACTTCCGGAATCGGATTCTTCCAGGGCCCCCTATTATTTCGTCGAGCATGCGCAGTAAGAACCCAAATGGGGTCTGGGTACGAGACAATCTCGTTCCCAGAGCCCGCGCGTTTTTCGGCCAGCGGTGACCAAACGCTTTGAGGCTCTGGGATAATCCATAACCGGAAGCAGGATTTTATGCTTCCGGTTTGAGAGCGCATGCGTGAAAGGTCGTTTACTGAGCATGCGTCGTGTATCTAATGTACTATGAATATGCGCAGAGAAAGCAACCGCTGTGGCAAGTTATTGAGAACGCAATCTCGTTCCCAGAACGCGGAACAGCTCCACATTTGGATGACCAAGAAGATGGCAGCCAAGAGTGCTATGAGAATCGATATTTTTCATGCTTCTTTGGAGTATGCTCTTGAAAAACTGGGGAAAAAAGGACTTGCTTTGAAAGAAGCACAGTATGAAGCATTAGAGGCTATCGTTGTTTCGAAAAGGGACACTTTATGTATTCTTCCAACCGGTTACGGAAAGTCATTAATTTATCAGCTTCTTCCTTGTGTTTTTGATTTTTATCTATCGAGTGGAGAAGTAGAAGCTTACGAAGGAAATTCTTCTATTGTTGTGGTCTCTCCTCTAAACGCTCTGATGCAAGATCAGATTAATAAGCTCGAAGGACGTTTAGACGTTCGCATCATAAAGGGTAACCGAAGCAGCGTTAGTGAAAAGTCGGGTAAAATTTCTACCTCGACGACCGTCGATCAGCTGAAGGTTCCATCCCAAATTCTATTTGCACATCCAGAAGTTCTTATTGACAACAGGAGGGTTTTCAATGAAGTACTAAAGTCCAAAACGTACAAGGAACGTGTTAAGGTGATAGTTGTGGATGAAGCACACTTAGTAGTGGAATGGTGAGTAATATGTTAAACGTTTCATAAATAAATAAGGTTATTCAATTCAATTCAGTTTTATTTTACACTGTTTAACAAAGAATTACAAATAAAGAGACAAATTCAGCAATAGTTATAAAAGAATACCCGGTGTACAATGTATTTTTATTTTAAAGTCCAACCGATTCTTATGAGAGTATTATCTGTAATTTCACAAGTTGAATAAATGTTTATTATTCATGATGTGTTGTTCGTGGTGGGATAAAGGACGATATAAAGCTATTTAAGCTTAATTTAGGGCTTCATTTGGCCTTAGTTTGGCCCTTCAAAATATATTGTATTGCATATATAAAAACTGGAAAATAATTTCTCAGGTTTTGTTCAGTTTTAATCCCTTGATACGTTTCGTATTTAATTTGTATAACTTTGATAAGTAATGAGAACCAAGGATCGATATAGATTATCCCAGAGCCCTGTATCTTGGCGTTGGCCAAAAGATCGCGGGCTCTGGGAACGAGATTGGGTACGAGATTGGGTACGAGATTGCTGCGGACACAGAGCGGAAAAACAGAGCGCATGCGCACTAGCTACTTTGTTAAAAGTGAATCAAGATGGTCGCCGAGCGGGAGTAAATTGTAGCTCTTTTTCAGGGACCTCTCACAGAAATACCTCGATTACTTTATTACTTCACACCATGGACTGATATTCTTCAGTGACTTCTCTGAGCCCAATTAACACATAATCCAGACCACTGAAAGAACGCTACAATTGCTCGTTCAACTATGTCTTCAAGAAAAACGAACCATTTCGAAATTAATGTTCGTATGCGACTGGAAAAACGCCAAAAATAAGGAAACTTGTGAATATATAAGCTTTATACTTCGGTAGAGAACTAAGGAGGTAATGGGTTTCAACATATAAAATACCATATTCGAGATTTTCATACCATTTTTCAAACGAAGCATTTGAAGTTACAGTAGTAACCGGGAGTAGTAACTAGACTGTCTACAGCAGTAGAAATCCTGGAACAACGATCATTCCGGTTACCAAAGATTGTAAGTAAATCTACAGAGCTATTGTCAGGAAATTATACAATATTTCACTTGATTTGGTTATTATGGTATTACATTGGCAATTTGACGAATTAGTTGACTTTTATCATTGTAAAGTAAACAAATTTTAGTTTTGTTTTAAAATAATTGTTATGTTTTCAAATAATTGTTATGTTTTCAGAAAGCCAACAATAAAACAGTTGTTATCGAATGCCTTTGGTAAAGTAGTTAATTGTGTTCATTTAATTTTGTTCATGTTGGAAGTGTGTTGACACTAATTATGTTGTGTGGGAGTTTTTTTTGTGGTTTTGACTTTGTAAGAGAGGTGCTGGTTGGTGTATGAAATCAAGAGCCTGCATGTGGACTTTCTTACCCAAGCTAGCTTTGTGTAAACTTGCTTTTTATTAATACACATTTTATGCAGATCAAGCAAAGAAGCAGTACCTCTGATCTGGTCTTGTCTATTTTCCTGTAAAATAGTAAAACTTGATTCTCTTCCCAATAAACACAGTGTTTGTTTGCTGTTTTGGAATATATGGACCGAAATAGTAAAGGAACACCTGCATGGTTACACAGATTAATTACTTGTTGAGAAATACAGACTTCGAACACCATAATTTCTCTTTATCTCTATTCTCCCCAAACAAAAGCAAAGTCAGTCAAATATAGCAAACTATGAAAACAAACACACATTTTTCATCTAGATACTTTCTCATTATTTGAGACTATAAGTGTTTACTATAAGTGTTTTAAACCTGTATATTTTTACTGTAGAAAAAAAAACAATTATCTGGTCCCGTTGCATGGAAGAAACACGTCTATATGGAATTAAGACTAACAAAATGTAGACTCTTCAGATCTCTTCAGCATCATCACTTCTCTTAGTCTTTATTCTCCATCAAAACAAGAACACGTATGTATCCATGAAACATGTAAACATTAAAAATAAGTTATTTTCTTAAAATATGCAAAAATTTAATGAGAGGTAAATCATGTGTGTTGGTGTTGTAACTCAATTTTTTAGCAACGTCTTCTCGGATAAGGACGTAAAATCGTAGGTCCACTGACATGGCGGAGACAAGCCTCACAGGGGACCTTGAGTCCTATTGTTATGCCCAAATGTTGTAAATAAAAATAAATAAAAGGGTAACATTGAAAGAATGTGAGTTCATTCAGTTTATGTGGTTTTGGATGTTGTATTTGGGAAAGGAAAATCATGATGGCTACGGAGGTTAATTCTGATGAGGTTTCATTCATGATACTAACATTAACAATCAGATGCATGTGCAAAACGACCTAAAATAGCTAATTGACTAATCATGATTATCAATACTAAGAATCTCTGCTCACATGTACATTGCATTTTCATGTTAATTCAAATCACAATTAAGGGATTTTAATTTTTTAAAGTTAACTTTTAGACAAAATAATACTAGTTATCAAAATACTAATATAATAAATAACATATTTATGTATGTTAATTGTATCTGAACCTTAAATTCAGAAAGAGTTTACCATCTCAGAGCATCCCTGAGCTTTAGGTCATAGCAGACTTCCTACCCATTTTAAAAGAGTCTGCTTAATACAGAATGCACACTTGGCATTTTCAAACTTATGTTTAAAAATTTTGATTTTAAATGAACATGCATGATCACAATCAGAGATTCTTAGCATTGATATCATTATTATAATAGAACTATTATTAATTAATTATTTTTTTACTTACACACTGGCTGATTGTTATTATTGTTATTGTAAAATGGAAGCCATTGGAAACATGTGCTTCATTCCAACATACTTCCCCCTAATTGCTTTCCTTTCCCAAATTAATATATTATTATTGTGCTTATACAGACTAGACTATCACATTCATTCACTGGGCACCTGACCCTTCTCCCTCCTTCCTCAAAATTATCATCCAGTAAAAAGCTGACCCTCTTCCTGCCTTGATATGATTAATTGGGTGCATTAGCAATTCAAACATATAAAGTCACATGATTCACCTCTGAAATAAGTTCACATAAAATAATATATAATTATAAACACAATTGACAAAGACACAATTCACAGTTAACCTTTAAAATAATTTCACATAATTCATACAAAGTTAAGAAAACATGTTTACTTATTATTATTGACATGTCTCTTAGATTAGCCCTTCACATAATTTCAGAAAATAATCTTCACTTAAAGTTCACATACTATACTTCATAAAATAAGCATACTACAGGGCCGGGTTGTTCAAAGCCCGATTAGTGCTAATCCAGGGTTAATTTCCATGACAACCAATAGGTTCTGTGCAGAGTTAATCCAGGATTAACACTAATCGGGCTTTGAACAACCCGGCCCAGGTGTACAGAAAATGGGCCATACAGGAAATGGTCACTATAATTATCAGGGGTGTCAAAATAACCTGGCTACAGCCAGTGCTCCAGAACTAGCATGCATCTACATTGCACTTAGGCTGAAATAGCTGTGTATATACATGCATGTATAGCCAGCTACACATACTATAATATTTGTATTTTAAAATACAGCCAGCTACACTGAAAACTAATGAAACCTGTGCATTATGCTAATGTAGTTTCTGTGTTACTCCAAAAAGAGGCTCATGAAAAGCAAGTTTGCTACCAAGTTTTTCAAATAAATTACCAATTAATTATATTATATGTAATTTCTTATGGATTGCTGTACACATATTATTATGTATTATTATGTATTAGTAACCATTAGGCAAATGAAAAAAGAGATATACGTACAAACAGTTTAATCAACTGTTAGAATATTTAAGGCTTAACTTTTGTGGAAAGTTATTGCAACCTGTATTATGTCACCTACATGTATTGGTTGGATATAAACTCAGCAAGAGAGTAGAGAATTCTGCTGCATGTTAAAAACATTAATTAAAAGCAAATACTTAAACAAAATATTTTAGTCCTTCCTCTGTTGTACCATACAGGTTTACAATTAACACTCAAATAAAGTATACATGAAAAATGTAGATTTGTTCTCATACATGTAGTTTGCTATGGATCGAGGCTATTTATATCTCTTTCAATTATCCTACACATGTATTTGTCTCAATTTGATTGTGCTTGGGGAGAATAAAGTGAAGATCAAGAGAAGTGATGGTGCTTGAAGAGTCTCCATTTCTCAAGTAGTCTATACAAGCAAACATGTTCCTTTGCTACATGTAGCTTTTTAGTACAGATTTTCAATAACATCAAGTAAACACTGAGGGAGCTGGGAAGGGAAAGGTATACTATTGCAGGCTTCCTTTTTTCTGGGAAAACAACAAGAAGTACTGTTTCGTGTAAAGCAAACACAAAGCTTGGGTGAGAAAGTCTACATGCAGGCTCTTGATTTCATACACCATCCTTACCAAAATTTTAGTATGGGTATAATATGGGTTTTATGTGGGCCATATATGGCCCGTGTATGGACATTGTATGGGATGGTGGAATAGGTATATGGACAAAACATGGGCAAGAATTTTCCTCCTGTTTTAAATATGGGTTTTATGTGGGATAACAATGAAACTGCTATCCAAATATGGGAAATATATGGGCCACTGCTATCCCATATAATTACCATATATTTCAGTGACCCATATAATACCCACATAATGAAGTTTAATGTGGGAAATATATGGGCAACTGCTATCCCATATAATTACCATATTTCAGTGACCCATATAATACCCACATAATGTGATAAAATGTGGGAAATATATGGGCAACTGCTATCCCATATAATTACCATATTTCAGTGACCCATATAATACCCACATAATGTGATAAAAAGTGGGAAATATATGGGCAACTGCTATCCCATATAATTACCATATTTCAGTGACCCATATAATACCCACATAACTGCTATCCCATACAATTACCATATTTCAGTGACCCATATAATACCCACATAACTGCTATCCCATACAATTACCATATTTCAGTGACCCATATAATACCCACATAATGAAGTTTAATGTGGGAAATATATGGGCAACTGCTATCCCATATAATTACCATATTTCAGTGACCCATATAATACCCACATAATGAAGTTTAATGTGGGAAATATATGGGCAACTGCTATCCCATATAATTACCATATTTCAGTGACCCATATAATACCCACATAATGTGATAAAATGTGGGAAATATATGGGCAACTGCTATCCCATATAATTACCATATTTCAGTGACCCATATAATACCCACATAATGTGATAAAAAGTGGGAAATATATGGGCAACTGCTATCCCATATAATTACCATATTTCAGTGACCCATATAATACCCACATAACTGCTATCCCATACAATTACCATATTTCAGTGACCCATATAATACCCACATAACTGCTATCCCATACAATTACCATATTTCAGTGACCCATATAATACCCACATAATGAAGTTTAATGTGGGAAATATATGGGCAACTGCTATCCCATATAATTACCATATTTCAGTGACCCATATAATACCCACATAATGAAGTTTAATGTGGGAAATATATGGGCAACTGCTATCCCATATAATTACCATATTTCAGTGACCCATATAATACCCACATAATGAAGTTTAATGTGGGAAATATATGGGTAACTGCTATCCCATATAATTACCATATTTCATTGACCCATATAATACCCACATAATGTGATTTAATGTGGGAAATATACGGTAACTGATGTCCCAAATAATTACCATATATTTCAGTGACCCATAATACCCACATATAATAGGCCTAGGGTTAATGTGGAAAATATAATTATATGGGCATGCAACTTCTATCCCATACTGTATATCTTAGTCATGCATATAATACCCACTTACCCTAGTGAAAATAGATCTGGAATTCCGGTGGAATCCAGAATTCCGGTGGAATCCAGAATTCCAGGTAGTTGAAACATGGAGTCCGGTGTCCAGCGGGATTCCGGTCCGGGGTTCTGGAGTCCAGCAGAATTCCAGATGGCTGATACTCAGAGCTCCAGAGTCCAGCAAAATTCCAGATGGCTGATACTCAGAGCTCTAAAGTCCGGTGGAATTCCAGATGATGATTATAGTCTTTTATGATTGTATTTACATTGTAGGTGTAGTTTGTCTATTGTGTGTGTATTGAGTTTTAAGTAGTAGTTTCACACATTTGTATACTTCTACACTGGGACGATGCTGTTGGTTTGATTGTTTATATGCTTCTAGTTAGTTATACCCTTATTGATTGTATTATTTTCAGTTTTTACGTGAATTCAGCATTTAAATGATCTTCAATAATTTATTACGACAAGTGTTGAGTTCTGAGTTATAAAACCCTGCTCAAACGGCCTATCAGGGATGGATGTTAACATCATAACATATGACCTTGAACGACCTTCCCAGCCGTTAGATGTAAATTACCCAAATGTAAATCTCCAATTATAAAAAATATACATGAATAAGTTATATAAAGACAGTCAGAATTTGAGTTTAAGAAAATTTACTACTACACAAAAAATAAAGATTTAAGTGATTTACATAAACATCCTGATTGATTGGTAGCAAATATTATTAGCATGCAATTGACCTATATCATTATGACGTCAAATCAAAACAATCTATTGTTTAAACGCTAAGGATCACGGTCGTGGGAGGGGGACAAAACAGCAACAACACAAAGGAAATCGCTATCAAATGCATTTTGAAGAACGTAGACGGTAGAATAGCGGTAACATGCATGCAGCTACCAAATACGGTAAATATTGTGGGATAAACATTGATACAGCTGATATCTGGAAACCAGACAATTCGAAGTTAAATTTTCCTCAGCAGAGCAGATTTAGTTCAAAATTCTATTGTTCAAGTCGATTCTGTCCCCCTCATAAAGTAACAAGCCGTGACGTCATATGATAATGATATAGGGTAATTATAGTACACAAATACAATTATCAAAGTAGTGAACCTTGTCCTCTCAGATGCAAATTAGACGATAATCACAATCAGAATCCACAAGCTGCCTCCCTATTTCCCCTTAGTACTCTTTCTTACCCATCAAGGCAAAAAATGAAGTTTCTCGTCCTACAAGGCTACATCGTCTTTCTTGTTATGATCGCTCAGTTGTTAGGCTGATCAGGTCCCCACTATAAATCCACAGATCGAAAGGAAGCGCTCACTTCTCTCGAGTATTATTTATGCAGTGGGAGAATTACAGAGAATATAGCCGGTTGTAAAAACGTTTTCATGGAGCTGTCTGCGACCGCCATCTTGTTTGTTTGAGGATTTCCCAGCATGCCTCAAGTGGAGCCTCGTTTCAATGCTGAGCGTTTTTCGCGCCTTTTTCAATTGAATAATGGACGGCCATTTCTGCTGTGTGCCCGAGTTTGTCTACAAAATGGAGAAAAGTGAAGCATTCTGTAAACCTAGAAAAAGGTAAGAAGTACACCAGGCTGTTTATTGTTTCTTGGTATATGTTTTTTTGCCCCCCAAAACTTTTGTTGACTTGAATAACCACGAGTTTGTACTGCTTGATATGTGCCAGGCCTCAGTCACTCAGGCTTAGTAGAATCACAGGAAGCCCAATGCCGCGGGTGGTAATTATTATCGGACTTTGTAACAGCGAACTGACTTTTATGCGTAAACTATCTCGAAAATGTCATATCTTTCTAAAAGAATGTCTTACAATTAAAGATATATACTTCACTGACCTTGTGTTGTTGTTTTTGACTCTGTTTGCGATAATTTAGGGCTGTTTTAAGCCTTTCAAAAACCGATTCCTCACCAAAGTTCACCATAGTACAGTAAAAATGACAAGGAGTGAAAGTCCCTCACTCGGCGACCTCAACCGGCCGTGGGTTTACCTAAAAAAATCACACTTCCCAGACGTCTTTCATCTTTTAAACGCCATTTTCCTAGGGACACATTATCAGGCAACAAGTGAACTATAAATTTGGAGTACCACTCTAAATAAAACTACTCTTTTGGGGCGATTTAAAACGACATTTCGGGTTTCTGTTTGACGGCTGACACTACGGTGTGGCAGGCAAACTCTCCCGTCCCCTCCCCAGAAAAACCGAATTACAACCGGAAGCAAGAGTTAACCAATCATATTTACACTTTAAAGCGATGTCAGGACAAATTAATATCGAGGGAGGGGAGAGTAAGTGGACTTTTTGCTGTATTTTCTGTGTACCTGCCACACCGTAGTGTCAGCCGTCAAACAGAAACCCGAAATGTCGTTTTAAATCGCCCCAAAAGAGTAGTTTTATTTAGAGTGGTACTCCAAATTTATAGTTCACTTGTTGCCTGATAATGTGTCCCTAGGAAAATGGCGTTTAAAAGATGAAAGACGTCTGGGAAGTGTGATTTTTTTAGGTAAACCCACGGCCGGTTGAGGTCGCCGAGTGAGGGACTTTCACTCCTTGTCATTTTTACTGTACTATGGTGAACTTTGGTGAGGAATCGGTTTTTGAAAGGCTTAAAACATCCCTAAATCATCGCAAACAGAGTCAAAAACAACAACACAAGGTCAGTGAAGTATATATCTTTAATTGTAAGACATTCTTTTAGAAAGATATGACATTTTCGAGATAGTTTACGCATAAAAGTCAGTTCGCTGTTACAAAGTCCGATAATAATTACCACCCGCGGCATTGGGCTTCCTGTGGTAGAATGGATTTTCTTATTATTGGAATCTTGACACTAAACTCAGTTTATAGCTACTTGAAGTAGTGTTTCAAACCGTAAAGTTTACCCTGGGACACCGAGATGTATAAATCCCAAGCGTTGCCGTTGGTCAGTTCGTAGAGAACCAAGTCCAAGACGGCGACGGCAGTGACGACCGGAAGTAAAGTTCTGCCGAAATTTGGTGTTTACTCTTTACTTTGTTCGCCTTTAATTGATCCAACCAGATTTTCGAAAAATATGATGAGTATAGTCATAGCGCTCCGTTAACGCCGAACGAAAAACGGATTGATTATCTTCCTTACCACATTCATGTTATCTCTAAAACGTAAAATTTGGGGTTTTCACGTTGCGTCAACAGTTGAAATGTAGGCAAATTTTGATTAAATTCGCTGAAAATCGCTCCAGGCACAGACAATAACTACAAGAAGACACTGTAAGTTATTTTGAATTTTATTAAAGATTTACATTGAAAATCGAACACAGTAAATTCCCATACAAACTGTAATTATTATAATTGACACATAGCAAGCTTGGGCTACCTGTGCTGTTAGTTGAATTGAATTGTTTTCCGTAAAATAAGAGTTTATACATGTACACTGTATATTTGCATGCCTTTGTGTTACTTTCCTTTCAGGAAGGATTACCAAGAAATAATTATATCCTGTCAAAGAATATCAGGAAACTTTTTACACATTGGTCATTGGAATCACCTGGACAGTTTTCCATGCAATAAGCTAGGTCATCACTTTTTATGTCAGTATTTTTGCAAGACTGTAAAGCAGGGAACGAGCCAGGCTGCACCATTCCCACTTTAAAAATACATTTGTTCCTTGAAAAAATACAATAATGGTCAAATTGACCTGCTTTGGCCTCTTCCAAAGGAAATTAAATACCAGGACCAAATTATCCCTTCTGACTCAATGCCTGGTAAAGTGTAATAATTTTACCACTTTTTTTAAACGATAAGTGTATGCTAATAATACAGGTTTAGTTTGTTAACACTGACCAGTTATCCACAAAGGCATTTTTATACAATATACAGTTAACAGGGCTCGAAATTGCGCCCGATACGGGCGTAAATACGCCTAGATTTTTTCGTTTTACGCCTAACGTTTTCCACTTAGGCGTAAAATTACGCCTAGATCTTCGTATCGGTCTTATTTCCAAATCTCTAAAACTATCTTATTTTTTTGAAAAAAAAATACTACCATTTGCAAGCAAGCGTTTAGTGTAAACTTTTTTGTCTGTTGTTAAAAGTTTGAAACGCATAGTTTGCTAATTACGAGGCGACGTTTGGCGTGTGAAGTCTGAACTTTAAACCGCAAAATGTCAAAGTTTGACAGCTCCTATCTATAGGTTTTGGCATGCAAAACATAGCCTTTTGTCATGCAAAACAACTTGTTTCGCGCGGGAAAATAGTTTACATTACGCCTAAATTTTGGAGAATTACGCCTAAATTGTTTAAGCTGGGCATAAAATTACGCCTCCTTTTTTTTCTTAATTTCGAGCCCTGGTTAATTATACAATAAAAAATGTTCCTTGGTCTCTATTATCTGTGGATTTGATCCTTTAAAGTGCCTATGAACCTTATTTATTTGTTTTAACATATCAATGGGATGATGATCCAAAAAATTAATCAAAAATGCTCCGACGGCCAGAAGGCCTCCAAGAATCAGGAAACAGATGCAAGCTGAGTGAACTGTTGTTCTCGGCTGATACGTGTGTTCCAGCCCATGGTGCTTGGTGCTGGCCATTGTTTTGATTAGGTTGTTTATCAATGGCTGCATAAATTAAAGCTAGCTTTTAGTCAAACTAAAATGCTCTCAATTGTTTATTATTTTCATAAAAGAAGTACACATACACTTTGGGTGACGAATTTCATAATTTCTATGGGATTACTGTAAAATCCCAATCGAGCCCGTGAATTTTCCCCTGGTATGTGCTTCGAATATGATTTGAACAGTACTCAGCAGGATGCCAGTTGTACTGCCTTTAGATCCCAATTTGATATATGAGTGTGACTTTTCACAACTCTACAAGCAAACAAATACTCTTGGTAGCTTGTTTTCGTGTCTCTAGCATTGTTTAGCTGCATTTGAAGATCTCTACTTTCCTTGCGAATGATATATTTTGAGTGCAAATGTCGTACTCGCACTCAACTCAAGGGCAAACTGTCATTTAATTAGGCATATTCGACTAAAATTTAATTTTAAATTGTATATATATATATGCAAAACTTAAGATAAAAGAAAGTCAGTTAAACACATTATCATATGACCCGTATGGCCATGTGCACACTTTCCTTTCAAAACCATTTACAAATCACATGATATGACAAGGGCCGGATGTGTATGGCGTGAGCGGGACGGAAAAAGCTGTCTGGCCCTGCACAATTTTTTCTTGCTGTTTTGCAGTTTGATCTACAAAAAAATATGGTAATGTGATAAAAAACCTATTGACTGAGTTAGGTTGGCCATGGGATGGATGGGAAGATATTTGGCTTGAGTTCATGACTTATGGATCTTGCTGCACTTGGTCCATACATCATGACCTCAAGCCAAATATTTTCCAATCTGGCCCTCCCACTCAGTCATTACATGATGGCCCAAACTAGAGATGGATTTCAAAAGATTCAAGATTCACACAATAACAACACCATGGGCTTGGACACAGGCTGGCAAGAAAAATGCTGTTTTTCCATTTTAGGGAAAAAAATTGTTGAGTGGCATTTCTTAAAATTTCAACCATACATTTTGGCTACTTCTGATTAAATATAAAGAAAATTGAGAAAAATGTACTCCTCATATTTGAAGGTCAGTGATGCTTGTCATATTATTAGAGATTGAAATTGCCAATCCAGTATTTTTTAGGGGGTCATTTAGGAAAAAAACATGTTCTAACTACATGCATCTGGTATTTTTTTAGGGATAAACAGGCTCTTACGACAATAACAATAATATATTTATACACTCCTGACTAAACTGAACATGTGCAGCTGGAACATTAGTTAGAAAATTTCTATGGTTGACAATTAATGGCAAGTTTCTTTTAATTTGTTAATTGATAATCCATTTTAGAGCATTGTGAGACCATTAAAGTATTTTTAGAGTAGGACACTTTCTTGGTGAAGTATATGTTAGAGTATTTTTCCAGATTTTCAAAAGAGCATCCCCCGACATTTTCACAATGAAGTACCCCCCCTAATACATTTGTATACATGTACCTATATCTTGCATATTTGACTCTACTATATATATATATATAGAGAGAGAGAGAGAGTCAAATATACAAGATATAGGTATATGTATAGTGCTGAAAGCTAATTGGCAAAAAAGAATTTGTGTTGGTTCTCATACACACTTAATTACATCTCAACTTTGAAGTGTTGGATATTTCAATATTATTATCCTCTGCAAACCATGGGAAGTCCATAATATTATATTGTACACTTGCAGATTTGCAATCCCTTTTACTTTGGCCTGTGTTGCACTTCAAACTGGGTGCCATTGATGTTGTACGTATTGTTAAAAATATATTAACTTACTTTTATTTGAGTAACATCTTGACACACAAAGGTTTTTAGTTATGAGATGTAATTAGTGACATCTGAAAAAGGGCAGTGGTTACATAATTTGTGTCAAGTCAGCAGCCAGATCATGTCAGATCAATTATACCCTGCAAAAGTTTCTTGAAATGTAAAGATCGATATATGTTTATTTTATATTTTTCCACAAAACATGGTAAATAAGAGGACATATATACATTGTACCATGGTAAACAATTGTAAATTTGTTAAATACTTTATACACATGAATGTATAATGGTGTTTGTTCATGCAACTGCTTTCAAGTTTTACCAACGATATACAATAAACAAAGACCCATGTGATTGAGTAGTCAATCTTGTCAAATTTTTCAATTGTTTGTCAAACTTTATTTACAGTAAATCAGTTAATTGTTTTGCCATTATTTTAACTTTAGTCTTCCTTAATTATACCAACTGATTACATATATATACTATCAGAGTTCTCTTCCAGCATATCATATGGCAAATAAGAGAAAAAGGGAAGAGACCACCTGCAGCTGTGTATGATGCATATGATATGTACATAACAACCCTTGTCATAAAATAATCACCCATGTGACCGACATGAACATGGACCTACATGTAGTTGATCCCCATTTTAGGCCCATATATAAGGGATAATAATATGGGCCTACAACAGTCATGCATGGACCTATATATAGTTGATTCCATATCAAGCCCATATACATGTATGCGGTAAATATGGCCACATATTTTTAACCCATATAACGTCCACATATTACCCATATATGGGCCTACTACGTATTTGGTTAATTCCCATAGTAGGCCCATATGTGTATTATGTGGCCCATGTATGGGCCACATATATTTTTATATGTGGGCCATATAATTCCCATATATGGGCCTAATGTGTTTTGAGTGATTTCCACATATCATTTATTATCTTACCCATGTATGGCCCACATATAATAAATATATGGGCCATATATGGGCCATATATCCCGATATATGGGCAAACTATGGGAATCAACCAAATACGTAGTAGGCCCATACATGGGTTATATGGGCCATATATGGAAAGTATGTGGCCTTTATATGGGTCTCATAAATTCTGCTGAATTTGGAATGTGGGTTTAATGTGGCCACATAATATCCATATAATATCCATATTTTGCCCATATATTGTCCCATATTATTTCCATATTTGGCCCATATATGGGCCATATGAAAATTTTGGTAAGGCAACCACCAGGCACCATACCTCCCTTACAGAACCGCACAAAACTCCCAAACAACATAATTAGTGTCAACCCACTTCTATAAACATGAACAAAATTAAATGAACACAAAACTACTTTGCCAAAGGGATTCGATTACAACTGTTTTATTGTTGGCTTTCTGAAAACAGAACAATTATAACATATTTAAAAAAAATTACATGTATATAACACTTCATTTTAAAACAAAATTATTATTTTTTCTTTGCATTGGTAAAACAGTCAACTAATTCGTCAAAATGCCGATGTAATACCATAATAACCAAATCAAGTGAAATATTGTATAATTTCCTGACAATAGCTCTGTAGATTTTATACTTACAGCCTTTGGTAATGCTCATCGTTCCAGGATTTCTACAGTCTGCTGAAGACAGTCGAGTCACTACTGTAGCTTCAAATGCTTCGTTTGAAAAATGGTATGAAAATCTCGAATGTGGTATTTTATATGTTGAAACCCATTACCTCCTTAGTTCTCTACCGAAGTATAAAGCTTATATATTCACAAGTTTCCTTATTTTTGGCGTTTTTCCAGTCGCATACGAACATTTCGAAATGGTTCGTTTTTCTTGAAGACAGAGTTGAACGAGCAATTGTAGCGTTCTTTCAGTGGTCTGGATTATGTGTTAATTGGGCTCAGAGAAGTCACTGAAGAATATCAGTCCATGGTGTGAAGTAATAAAGTAATCGTGGTATTTTCTGAGCTGTGAGAGGTCCCTGAAAAAGAGCTACAATCCATTCCCGCTCGCCGGCCATCTTGATTCACTTTTAATAAAGTGGCTAGTGCGCATGCGCTCCGTTTTCCCGCCTTGTCTGCTGCGGGTTGCTTGGGTGGTCGTTTGGTCGTACGACTCTTACTCGTTTTGAAACGTCGTTAACGTCGTTAATTCCGAGTGCCATCTCACTGGTCGCTCTTTGGAGTTTGTTGTTGTAGCCTACGACGCTCTCCGTGTTTATCACGAGGTTGGCGGGTAGTAACCAGACCCCAGGGGCTACAGCTAGGTTCAGCCTGACCTTGGCCTCTTGTACAGCCAGCTGGTATCGTTGGACGCCCCTGGCGATGTCGTTTTCTAGGGGGGAGAGGGGTGGTCCAGCGGGAACCGCGGAAAATCAGAAGGGTGGTTCCCCCCAGTCGCTCAGCCCAACTCACGAAAATCCGCTGGGTGGGCGGGTTCGGCGGGCCGATCTGCGCCCCACGAAAATCCGCTGGGGGCGATTTGAGCCACCCAGGAATGTTTGTGGGAAACCAACCCCGCGACGTAGACGACTTTTTGCCCCAATTATTTATCTACCCAAACGCTCCGCGGCGTAGACGATTTTTGCCCCAAAAACCTTTCTATACCCAAACGCCCCGCGGCGTAGACGACTTTTAGCCCCAAAAACCTTTCTACCCAAACACCCCCGCGACGTAGACGACATTTGGCCCCAAGTAGTTATCTACGCGGAGCCTTATGTGCTTGATATATACGAGAAGGCGCCCGCTCAACCCACGAAAACCCGGCTGGGGGGCTCAGATCGCTCGCCCGAGCCCCCCAGCGGTTTGTGGGAAATCACCCAGTCCCAGTGATCACTGTTTTGAACATAAGAGTTACTGTAAAACAGAGACACAGAATTATAACAAAATCTGGAATCGAAAATGAACTTATTACGACATTTCTAATAAACATTTCTAGAGTACGAGCGACAGGTGTATCTCATCTCCTTTCACCGCATGCAGCTCATTATAGTTTATAAAAGAATAAGGTTAAATAAAGTTAATTAGATCTTAAAAGTTTTTCAGTTTTACGTCATTAACCAACCTTCCTCTTGTATCTAAGGCCTGCGGCAAACGCCGAACTTAAGTCGCGTCGATCCTATTAAAAAATAGGTTCGGTAGAAGATCGACTTAGTCGGCCGACGTAGCAGCAAACGTCGAACATATGTCCATCTTAAATTAAATCACGGGAACTAACACGTGTCCTGGCGCATTTCACTTTTCGCCCGCGGCTAGTGATATGGCGAAATACAGCACTCGGACGAATCTAAGAAAGGCCTTCTGTGGAAAATGATTGCCCAAAACAGAAACAGAAGAATGGCGTTCTACACAGCACTCGGTGCCTTGTATAGGAGACGATGGTTGTTACTGCAAATGTCGTTATTGGCCGTGTTTCTAGAGTTTGCGATTCACACATTGAAACCTGCTGATAGTCGATTATGCCGCAGTTTTCAATGACATTCTGGATGGTTTGACTTCATATTTGACTTTATGACTTCATAAAGTAACACATGTAAATATATTTAAGCTGTTCGGTACTATTACTAATTATCCTCGATCATTATAATTTTTATTTCCTCATGAGCTTGTCCTCTCTATACACTTCATAGGTAGTGGTCAACCCGAAAGCTTTGCTCCTTTGACCACTACACACAATTCCTGTAAAACTCCCTTTTTTTCTTCCCTTATTTTCTTCTCCATTATTATACTTGTAACTCATGCTTTGTAAATATATCCTGTAAATAGTGTGAAATAAAAAAGTGGTAAAAATGGTAATAACATATGGTAGAAGCGTTTCAAAGCGAGCTATATCGCAGCATTCGCAACAGCCAATGCTTCTGCCGGTATAGACCCTTTGCACGTGACGTCATAGCCGCCATGTTGGTGTACAGGTAACAATAGATTCCTCGTTCGCTTCTTTTGTTCTGTACACCAACATGGCCGCCATGCCCTTTGTCATTTGAATCTCTAGGGATTGAGTGCAAACCATCTATTCCTGCCAGGCGCATCTTCATTACTTTCGATCGAATACTGAGCTTTTATTTACAAAAGGGCATTTCGCATTTAAGGCAAATGTATTTTGTGACGTTTAAGCACGAACTAAACATTTCCGGCTGAGCATCATGCGGCAATGACTTCCCTTAGGCCGCCATTTCGCCTTCGAAATCGCCTTTGTACAGCGCATGCTCACCAGGGAGGGAATCAGTGTTTGGGAGATGGGGGAGATGTTGTTTTCACGGTTTTGGCACAATCCATACGATTTGCATGATTTATTTATTATTTTACATAATTTATGAATTTAGTTCGGCGCGTGTTAAGAACGACGTTTGCCGTAAAGTCGCACCAGAGTCGTAATTCCCGACTTGGCTACTCGAACCTCATGCCGGACTCGTACCTATTGAATAGGTCGATCTCAATTGCGGCAAACGTCGTACTATCCATGAGCGTATTTCAAAATTAATAGGTTCGAATGAATTAAGTTCATGGCTAGTTCGACGTTTGCCGTAGGCCTAAGCCATTTTTGGTTGAACCAGTGAATATTATTATGAGTTTTACAAAATTATATCCGCTTCAAGATGTGGCAAGTTTTGCTTGTGATTGAACTGGTCAGTTTCTAATTTAGGTACATGTGATAGTAAAACTCTTTGCTAAACGATATATCAGAATTTTCAAACAGCTGCATTACATCTATTTTAAGGAATAATGAACGTCTTCTTCTCAAAGAATTGCCTTACCTTCACGTAATAACTAGGGATGTTTCTCATATTTGCTGCCCAGGTTGGAGGTTCATACTTTTGAAGTATTTGTGCCTTATTAACAAGAGACATCGCACGCTTACAAGCCCCTGTAAGATTAGAATTAGAACATAATATATGGTAATATAAAACATTAAAAAAATAGTATACGAGGTTCATGCTTCGTTGCCTAACAGAAGTTATTTAATTTGCATCATATAGCTAGCTAAAGACAAATTTACGATGAACAAAAAGCAAACATTATTCGATTATCTGCCAATTATGATTTCCAATCCAATAAATAATCTTCCGATATGTTTACATACTTCCAATTCTACCGTATCGAGCTATAGCTAATCTCAAAACGAAAACAAAAAACAATACTACACAGCTCCACGTTTCAAAGCAAAGGAGAGATATTAATTAAGGGTTGCCCTCATTCGAATTCTGGACGTATCAACAACCCCATTCACACCGAAGCTTAACCATCTTTCTGTAAAGCTGCTTAGTTTAAATATAACAAGTTAAAAATAATACCTGTTCACACCTCATACTCGCTGGTGCTAAATTTAGTCTAGTTTCAAACTGACCTTTATAACCTAAACAACATGTTCAAGCTAGTTTAATTTAACCCACATTCAAGATAGAGGCTAACGTAGATAACCTCGATCAGTTTAATTAAACAGGTTTATTTGGTGTGAATAGGGTATTAGTCAAGTGTTGAGGGCGCTGTGTCACGGTGCTGCGCAGGTTACAGTGTTCAGACATTGAATTGACAGCCGTATTGTGTAACATCCAATGAGAATCAATCAAAATAAATTGCCGGAAACGCCACTCATGAGGAGCTTAACCTGGCTTAGGATTTCTCAGCGTGAAGACTATGACGTCTCAAAATCGAATTACGATTTTGACATTTTGTGGTTTCAGTGTTGTCACCACTTTATTTAATATAACAAACTCAATCGAAGATTTTGCAGGTATGATTCCTGTGGAGAGATGAAATTGGAGGCATAAATTATATTCTAGCCGTCGACGCTAAATGCATGCGATCATGGATGACGCGAACGCTGAGACGACCTTTCCACTTAAAATGTTTTTTGGAGCTTCACTTGGCTAACTTAAGATGTGGTACGCTCTGTCAAACAGCAATTGTGATTGTAAAGTGAGAAGATTTGTCAAGAACAAGGCTTTTGAACGGTTCTCGAACGAGAAAATCAGTGGTGAATGCAACACGGAAAGAAGAAACACCGAAGAAGGGCATGTACGCCATGACTCTGTTGTGGGCTGTTAAAGCACAGGCTTCCCAGACTCGACGTATATTTCCCGCTTATTAGTCTGTTGGGTTACCTGTGGTTTATCGGTTAGTTTCGTAACGATCTCAGAAGAGTTTAAATAATTGCTTCGTGTGAATTTTCTTTTCCGATTCCTACGAAATGAATCTTCAATAATAAAAGATTGATACTTAATGAAGTTGTGTGAGTGGTTTTTTGGCGATTTGGGGCCTTGTAAAGCAATTTAATAGGATTCGAAATTTTGACCGTTGGCCGAGGCTCTAAGAAAGTTAACAAGGTAGGCAAGTCGACCTCGCCAAAGCACACACTTACCTCAAAGATCACCCAAAAATCGGCACTTTTCTTCCTCGCTCGCTATTCAGCTTTCGGTACAGGAGGGAATAGTTATCAAGCAACATCTGACCAGAGATTTAGGAAAATCCATCAAATTTATCATCGCCAAACGGCCTCCTCGAGACCCCAAAAGCGCGACCTTGCAATGATCTGTAAGAACCAGAATGACCAAAGCGGTCCAAAATTTTCCCGACCCTACCCAAAACGATGCAAATCGCCTTTTTTCATGGGGGACCCTCAAGCGTGAAATTATACTTCCGCTCGAGGAACGGAAACAAATATATCGCCAATCAGAGAGACCATTACTAGCCGCCTTTTAACGAAACTGGCGGTTACAGACTAATTTTGAATTTGGAACTCGCGAAAATTTCTCACGTGGAACTGTCATAACATTCGGTGAAGACCCCAGCCAACTGTCTTGGTCCTCTGATTGGCGAGTTCCAAATTCAAAATTAGTCTGTAACCGCCAGTTTCGTATTATTTCACGCTTAGGGGTCCCCCCATGAAGAAAGGCGATTTGCATCGTTTTGGGTAGGGTCGGGAAAATTTTGGACCGCTTTGGTCATTCTGGTTCTTACAGATCATTGCAAGGTCGCGCTTTTGGGGTCTCGAGGAGGCCGTTTGGCGATGATAAATTTGATGGATTTTCCTAAATCTCTGGTCAGATGTTGCTTGATAACTATTCCCTCCTGTACCGAAAGCTGAATAGCGAGCGAGGAAGAAAAGTGCCGATTTTTGGGTGATCTTTGAGGTAAGTGTGTGCTTTGGCGAGGTCGACTTGCCTACCTTGTTAACTTTCTTAGAGCCTCGGCCAACGGTCAAAATTTCGAATCCTAATAAATTGCTTTACAAGGCCCCAAATCGCCAAAAAACCACTCACACAACTTCATTAAGTATCAATCTTTTATTATTGAAGATTCATTTCGTAGGAATTGGAAAAGAAAATTCACACGAAGCAATTATTTAAACTCTTCTGAGATCGTTACGAAACTAACCGATAAACCACAGGTAACCCAACAGACTAATAAGCGGGAAATATACGTCGAGTCTGGGAAGCCTGTGGTTAAAGTAGCAGCAGTCTTGTTGGGATCATATCAAGGGTTTTTGGCCTCATCCGAGTTCACTAAACAAGTAATAATTGACACGATGAACTCCTTCGACCTCACGCGGTCCGCTGTGATCGCGGGTGAATCAGAGTCAGAGAAAAAGGTAACCCCGAAGACTCGTCGCATTCAAGTATTAGTAAACGAGCTGTCGTTTTAACTAGGAGAAAGAAAGGAAACGAAAGCACCCATCGCTGCTAGCGTGTTACAATTTATTATGTTTGAAGTTATTTATTATTAAGTGGCTACGTAGATTTTTAACTGGCCTGTTGAAGAAACCATCAGTCGGGATTATCAATTTTTCCTCAACCATGCAAATTTACTTAATCTTTTTTAATTTCCTCTCAAACTTTCACAATCATGTACATGTAAAGGTACTATCGTGCATAGATAATATTTTTATTTTATTTTAGTATAATGTGTCATTGCATGTGTATCTCTATTTTGTGTATTTGTGTTTTTATATATTGCTATTGTAGAATGCAACATATAATTTTTTATAGCATGTCAGGTGATGGTTCAGGAAGCTGTGGAGTTGGAGTAAAACATCATTATTCTGAGCGATACATTGCTTCATCCGATAAAGGGTTGATCGATTTTTGAAAAAAAAGGGAGAATTACCTGTGTTACGAGCACTGGGGTGACTAGATAGATTGCCTGTGTTACGAGCACTGGGGTGACTAGATAGATTACCTGTGTTACGAGCACTGGGGTGACTAGATATACCTTCAAAACGAAAAAGATGGTTTTTTTTTTTTCACACAGAAATGTAGTTTTAGTAGTAGTGTCTCATATACCAAAAACTCCGTTCATTAATATTGACGGAGAAATACCAAAAGGAAGTTTTTAACCGGAAGTAAAAGGTTATTTTTGATTGACAGCAGATCAATAAACACATGACAAGTGCTCACTCGCCCGTAACGACGGTGTGGGAAATCGGCACATATTAAATTCAGTTTACGTTTATTGAGAAACGTTTTTCCACACACGATTCCACAATTCCATCGGATGTTGGCCTTATATCTTACAAAAAGCAAGCAGGATGCCCTAACCCTAAGCTTGAAAAACAAAGAAAAAGGAAAAGCAAAACGAGGCCAAACAATACAATTACAAAGCCAAATAGGAGTCCTCGCAAAACCCGACAAGCGTTCGTATTTTCACTTTCAGACAGAGTGCCGAGTGGTCCACATCTGAACATAAAGTAGAATTGATAAGAGCCAGCCGAGAGAATATTTGTTTCCAAGAAAGCTTAGATGGAAACGTAGTCTGGCGGTGACCCTGAATCGGTTGAACCACGATCTCGCTATTGCCGTGCTGTTTCAGACGCCTGCAAATCGCTGTCTCCTCTACTAACTATGCTGGCATTCAAGGCGTGATCTCTATAAGTGTTCACGTTGGCTTTGCCCCTCGAGGTCTTTTTGTCTTTCCCATTTTTCTAGCCTGGGAAACCAGCTGACTCTTACCGCTACCATTTTTCAAGTCACACAAAAGAAAAAAACATTTTCTCGATGCGGCGCGTTGCTTTGATCGGAAATCAACATTGGCGGGAAATCTTGACAGATAGTTGAACTGTGATGAGAAATGATTGGCCAAGAGCTTGCTAATTGTTGGAGAGGCGGGGCTTCAGATTCACGCACGACAGACGGCTAGATTTTTTGAAGTGCTATTTTCTCGCTTTCCATTTTCAATCAAAATAGAGTTTTAAAAAAGCTCCCACTCAAGAGGAATTTATTCCATTTGTGCGAAATTTTCACAAAATGTCAATTGATATCTCAGCCTGCAAAACCGTGTCGGGGAATTGGGAAATTCTAAAATGAGAACTCTTGACGACGTATCCCGCATATCTACTCGGATTATTTTTCGCCTTTTCACGGAAAGCATGATAACTTTTGAACTAAATCGAATTTTGAAATTCCCCGACACGGGTTTTGTAATACGATTCCTCTGAAATACGACAAAGCAAACAGATTTTTAAACTTTAAAATATTTTCGGAGTCGGAACTTCTGAAAGCCATCTCACTAGATTGGAGAAACGGGATGGCGGAAAATTCGAGATTTTCAAAGAACTCAAAACTTTGTATGTATTCTTGTAGCCAATTTTATAAGCTTTAAAATGATACATGAATGATTTATCTACGATGTTTTCTCGAGGCGCTACATAATTTAGACTGGAAACGCACCCTGAAGGTATCCGGTAACCTTAAGAGCACTGGGGTGACTAGATAGATTACCTGTGTTACGAGCACTGGGGTGACTAGATAGATTACCTGTGTTAAGAGCACTGGGGTGACTAGATAGATTGCCTGTGTTAAGAGCACTGGGGTGACTAGATATATTGCCTGTGTTAAGAGCACTGGGGTGACTAGATAGATTGCCTGTGTTACAAGCACTGGGGTGACTAGATAGATTACCTGTGTTAAGAGCACTGGGGTGACTAGATAGATTGCCTGTGTTACGAGTACTGGGGTGACTAGATAGGTTACCTGTGTTACGAGCACTGGGGTGACTAGATAGATTACCTGTGTTACGAGCACTGGGGTGACTAGATAGATTACCTGTGTTAAGAGCACTGGGGTGACTAGATAGATTGCCTGTGTTAAGAGCACTGGGGTGACTAGATAGATTGCCTGTGTTACAAGCACTGGGGTGACTAGATAGATTACCTGTCGGTTACGAGCACTGGGGTGACTAGATAGATTACCTGTGTTACGAGCACTGGGGTGACTAGATAGATTACCTGTGTTACGAGCACTGGGGTGACTAGATAGATTGCCTGTGGTAAGAGCACTGGGGTGACTAGATAGATTACCTGTGTTACGAGCACTGGGGTGACTAGATAGATTACCTGTGTTAAGAGCACTGGGGTGACTAGATAGATTGCCTGTGTTAAGAGCACTGGGGTGACTAGATAGATTGCCTGTGTTACAAGCACTGGGGTGACTAGATAGATTGCCTGTGTTAAGAGCACTGGGGTGACTAGATAGATTACCTGTGTTACGAGCACTGGGGTGACTAGATAGATTGCCTGTGTTACGAGCACTGGAGTGACTAGATAGATTGCCTGTGTTACGAGCACTGGGGTGACTAGATAGATTACCTGTGTTAAGAGCACTGGGGTGACTAGATAGATTGCCTGTGTTAAGAGCACTGGGGTGACTAGATAGATTGCCTGTGTTACGAGCACTGGGGTGACTAGATAGATTACCTGTGTTACGAGCACTGGGGTGACTAGATAGATTGCATGTGCTAAGACTACCACGATCGCTAGTTAGACTGGTTTAGCTGATAAAGGCCGGGATTTAGACCAGCTTATCCACAATCTCGTGAAACCGACAGGGACATCATCACTTTATAGCGACACATTTTTACAAAGAAATGCTGGGTGTCAGTTTTGGTCAGTAGTTCGTCAAACGCGGTAAGTTTGAATTTATATTCCATTTTATTCAGCCCTTTGCAACCAAACGTTGTCTGTCGATAGAAAAATAGTATTAAATGATTTATCAGAATTAATTCATTGGATTCGAGCAAATTCTAAAGCATTTAAATTGTTTGTGTATGTCTATAATTATAGGGAACATATATACATAAAATTTTGTGGGGAAGCATTTAGAGTTAACTCTCTAAAAGGGTTAACTACATGTCTGAACTCGCCACTGATCTCATCCTTCAACAAAGAGTAACCATAATAACCTCCGCAGCTAGTACTTCTGTTCATGCTCTTGGTGTGAGCATTGACATATAAGCTTGTTCATCAATCGATCGGTAGATACTTAAGGGGAGTTATGTTACGGTCCCTGTGGCGCAAAAGTGAACATTGAATGTTCACTAGCGGCGGGGAGTCCATATCCTGACCTGTGCTAAGCTCCTCATGCGGGTGACAGCCATGATTTTGCACAGTATATGGCGAGATTTACAAGGATTTTATTCTTCCTACATCCAAGATAAACAGCAGTAAAGGTGGTATCTATGTTTCATTACTTACTTTTATTATTTGGCAAGCTGGTCTCGCGGCAAATAGAGAAATCTGATTGGTTCTTCAACAGTCCAGTAAATCGCCGTAAGTACGACCGGTCGGTATATGGTTTTGGACCGCTGCGAGCACAGGCTTCCCAGACACGACGTATTTCTACCGCTTATTAGTCTGCTGGGTTGCCTGTCTCGCAAAGGCGCTTGGGATCGTTACAGGGGACACGCATCGCACAGAATACAAACAAACACGGCGAATATCGCAATTAACTCATCGAATACAAGCAGAGAAAGTGAAATAAGCTTGAAAGAAGACACTGTACAAGAAGTAAAGCTCAACAGAAGTGTCCAGGAAAGGGTTCATAAAAGCCAACTTATTAAAGCAAAGCAAAGAAGTGAAAACTACTGCTGAACGGGAGTTAGCAGAAGTAAAGCTTGTCTACTATAATATATATACCAGGTACCCTCTTGAATTTGGTAAAGTAATCTCGAGAAGAAGCCCATCTCGAAATGAAGAAAAATGTTCTAAATAGAAAACAAGCCCATGGGCTTCTTTTCGAGGTTGTACGGTATGAACTCCTCTCGAGGAAATGACCACAGGTAAACCGAAATACAATAGAGCTTGGGATGCCTGTGGTTGTTCAAAATGGCTGCGGAACGATGTCAGATCATGAATACCGGTATTATACGAGCTACAATACGAGCTACAGCAAAACGAAGGTATCATACAAGCTCCTTACAGCAGTTGCTTGCCCAGAATGGTATTTTTAGGGGTAGTCCATTTGGGGAGTATAAATAAACATACCTTTTTCGCTTCCATATTGTTTCCAACCATTTTAGGGTGTTTTCAGGAGTTTTTCATCCCCCTGTCTCACCACCTCTCATTCTTAGGTGGTGAGCCGACGGGATGACAAACTCCTAAAACACCCTAAAATGGTTCCAAGAGAAGAAAAAACCACAAAGGAAACAACATGGAAGCGAAAAGGCATGTTTATTTATACATTGTACGGCAATTTGAAAGGATTTATAAAACGCCATACATATCTTCTTTTTCACAAACCCATGGATTGGGTTGCCTGTGGTGGGGAGGGGTAGCAAAGTTGGGTTTTCAGTTGCCATACACACGCATCTTCAAAGCGTCGCCTGCGATTTCTACCGCTGATTTGTGGACTGATAATGTTGCAGATCGTAGGCTTCTTTTCAAGATGAATGCTGCAAATACTGAGATTGGCTTCGGCCGAAAATATTACAACTATAAAACAATACGGTAGGACTACTGACTACATTTTTCACCCATGAAATTCAGTTTAATGTTAAAAAACTCATGAAAAACAAGAACATAATTACGGTATTTCAATTAATGATCATAAAACATGCTTCATATGCATTTTATCTAGATCTGTTCTTCGACATTCCTTTACACAAGGTACTATCTAGCTTGAAAAGAAACCCATGGGCTTCATTTCAAGATGGGCTTCTTTTCGAGATTACTTTTGCAAACTCAAGAAGCGGCTTCTTTTCGGGATGGGCTTCTGCTCGAGACTAAGCCCACTGGGCTTCTTTTCGAGGTTTTACGTAAATATCTTCAGAAATAAAAGAGCAGTACTTTATGTAGTTGAATGAGTGGTACTTTCACTCTGTTTATGTATTTTGTATTTCTCTAATCGCCTATGAAACCAATCGGTAATTACCACAGGTAACCCGAAATACAACAGTAGAGTTTGGCAAATAATCATTAATATTATACGAGCTACAGCACAAAGAAGGTATTATACGAGCTACTTACAGCAGACTTACTTGCCCAGAATGGTACAATTTAGTCTTGAATAATAATATACTATTTGAGTCTGTAATATCTGAAATAAGAGAACAGTCTTGAATAATAGACGACTCTTGAAAGTCTTGATGGAGAATTTGCGAGTCTAGAAGCTTAAAGATGTTGATCTCGTATGAGATTATCGATAACCTCAAGTCACAGTTTAGCCGGCACCAACAAAACCTGGATCGGAACGGATCGGATCGGATCGGATCGGAACGGAACGGAACGGAACGGATCCGGTCCGATCCGATCCAGGTTTTGTTGGTAACAACAAAACCTGGATCGGACCGGATCGGATCGGATCACATTTACGGTTGAATTATATTTTCCCGCCACAACAATTACGACCCGTTTCGTTTATATATCACGTTTTATTTTTTAATTTTGACAGCTAAGTATAAAATACATATGTTTATCTTTATATTTTGCCCTTTGACAGTCATTTCCTCCGGCATTTCCCCCGAATTTCAAGTGAAACCTTTCGTGGTGTGAGTCAGTAGTTCAATTCTATGAAGCTTAGTCCGGCGTGTCGATTTCATTGACACAAAAATGCGACCTAAACATTTTTCGAAGGCTATGAAAGGACTCCAAACAGTTTAAGTGTTCCACAAAAAAAAGAGAAAATCATGGATAATACACAATATTGTCTTTCCTGAACTGGTTCCCTTTTTGTTTGGCCGTTTCCTAGCCCTGCTAAACTCGAGTACTCGTTTGAATACAACCTCCGCGCTTTTGCTGTCTGGACCAGTCGCGCTGTTAACACTCCTGGATCGATTCCCCTAATGTGGAGAAAAAAATAAACATTTAGAAAGTTAAACTGTAACTCACATTGTAAAAATTCCTGTCAAATTATCATCGAAGCTTTAAATGTATGCGAATGTCTGCTGGTACACTGATCCGTTTCGCCATGTCCATGATACACTTTAATTGATTTATGGCCGGGTTTCGTTTATGCATCTTCACGATCGAACCACTTCTTTTGTCGGTCGGTGATCTAGGTGATGGGACATAAATCAATCGATAAATCTCCACGACAGTATGCGAGTACACTTAAACCCTAAAGCCTGTCTCGAAATCCCGACTTTAAATCTTGACTTGAAGGATAGGTAAACCCTCGAGCAAATTAAACGGCCTTGTGATTTTTTGGTGAGAAATCATAATATATGTGATCCGATCCGTGATCCGTTCCGATCCGTTCCGATCCGATCCGTTCCGATCCGATCCGTTCCGATCCGATCCGATCCGTTCCGTTCCGTTCCGTTCCGATCCGATCCGATCCGATCCGATCCAGGTTTTGTTGGTGCCGCAGTTTAGCCACTGGTCTCTACCCAGCACTTTGCACATATGTGCTGGAGCCATTTCCTGGCCCCTCTAATGCCCGGGGGGGGGACTCCCTTATGTGAGGGGTACATGGATGCTCGTCGTACCTTTTAGGGGTCAAAATCAGGAGTTTGGTACCACTTAGGGTATCCACCATCAAACACAGACATTTCTATGTAAAGCGGTACCTTTTAGGGGTCGGGTGTCAATTGAACTAAAAAGCTGTTATCAATTTACATTTTTATTATCTTTTAGGGTTCAAAATAAGCTTGAGCCACGCCCATTTTAGTACCTCTTAGGGGTCAAATCGAAAATGTCCGACGAGCATCCCTACCCCTTTTATATGGGAGTCACCCCCCCCCCCCCCCCCCCCCCCGGGCTCTAATGTTACTACAATGGTCGCGATCAAACTTGCATTCGAGGATCAGCCGGTAATGTTCAAGGACAAATATCAGGGCATACATTTGCGCCACAACGTAAATAGGTTATTGTTGTTATCATCCTTCAGCATATCAAAGTCATTCCATACAAAGTGGAACATTTGCTATTTCGTGAGCGTAACACGAGTTCCTAACAATACTTCTAAGTCCGCATGCGCAGTGACATCAAATTTCAAGATGGCGGAAAGATTAAAGAGAGTCCCGGCCACCGAAACGTTTTCTAAATGAATTTTATACAGAAGTAACTGAGCTTAAGCAAATAATTCCAAATGAGCTCATTTGATTACCACACTTAGTCATACTATGCCTTTTAATGCTTTTAGGAAATCTACAAATTAACACAAGTGCCTCTTAGATGTTTCAATTTAATGTAAATTCTAAGCGGCCTAGCTGTATTCATGTTTGTTACATGCTGTTTCCTGTTTCACGGCATGTTGGAAATTGTACAAACACGAATAATGTGTCTAGCTTTGGTGTAGGTCACAAGTATGTACTCTCAATCTAAACCAAAACACGCTATGATTTTAAATTGTAACCGGGCTTAATTTCATAACGTATTGGCTTTGTATATTTGTCATTTTTAGATACATGTCATGCTATACACCACACTATAGCTGTGAGAATAAGGAGTAAAATTCCGGGTTAGAAAATTTCAGTTAAGCCAAATGTATCGAACATGTAATGAAATAAGATTATAGTTCAGTTCCGGCCTTGGTCTTACGAGGCGAATCCGCGTCTGTGTTTATAATTCCAGAGAGTATAATACTCTCAGTTTACTACTAAGAAATGAGTCATTATCTCCACTAGCCAGTGAACCACCTAAATTTTAATACAGTATATATTTTAATTAAGACTTACTTATTCAGACTGATCCGCATAAACGAAGGCAGAGAATTCCAATTAGCATCCCAAAACCATCGAATCTCTCTCCACCCGCATCCACAGTGACCAAAGAGGTTAGGACTAGAATTAGTACCAGTGCTGAAACTTTATACCTCAAAATGCGCGAAATTTATTAATCTTTTTGACCCTTGCGGTAAAGTTGAGATTCAACCTTGCGTGATTGATTCGTGCCCAGTTTTCTTCAGCTCGTGCGAAACAAACGCGAGAAACGCCTTGTGAAATCCTTCCAATTGACTAAAGAGAAGCTTTAATTCCCAGACCTAGAATTTTGAAAATTGAGTGAAAATTGGGCTGTGTGTGTAGCTTATATGATAAACTTTTTAATTCCGTAGGTAAAATGGAAGTTTGTCCTAATCCATTCGAGAACGAGAACAAAATGTCCGAAAAATCGTATGTTTTTGAGTCAGTACTTGTAGCCCCGAGGTCAACTGAAATCTGATAGAGCCTTTTGTTAACAGTGACTTTGATATGTATATTTTTTCACGCACGCTTACGTTTACAGGGGGTGTATTCGCGCTGCCGGATATTTGTCGTCTGGCGGAGATATAATATCGCGTCACGTGTCGCATTCCACCAATCACGCGCGAGAGAAAATATTTCATGGGTCATAATGTGAATATTATTTATGTCAATTCTATCCAATCAAATTGCGACTTTTTAAATTAAACCCACCACCTGCTATAATATTATGTGTGTCTATATTTTTTTCGCGTGTTACATACAGGCCCCGGCATACTCTGAAGCGCCTTTGTAATAAAAAAAATGATCAATATCGATTGTATTTTTGTAAAAAAAATTCCATGCACCTTTAGGTTGTCGACTGACTTCAATTGATAGGTATATCGTCACAGAAAACCGTACGATTTAATATTTTTAGATAATATGTGGTGGATTAAACAAGGTGAAACAATACGATTTTATTAAATTATATGGTTCTTTGGTGTGGCAGAACAATATTGTTAAACTGTTCCGTTCAGTAATTTTCAACAGTTCTTTTACCGGCTTTACAACAAATACAACGGACGTTCATAGCCCGGCTTTACATAACCTGCTACAGCAGACGTAGTTTTTCATTCTCAAAAATTCGAAGAGAAAATACGTCTGGTATTTATTTCTTCGAATTTATGAGGGTGAAAAACTACGTCTGCTAGCTGTAGCAGGCTAGGCTTTACATGGATTTTGTGATTCCGAATTGGCGGTTTGAAATCTACAATGCGTCGAGAAACTCACGAATGAAACTACACTGTATTTGCATCAAAATAAGCTCCAACAGCGTATCAAATCTTACAGAATGAAATTAAATGGCATATACTGATTGACAATGTTCCTTTTCTCTCTCAATCTCCTAAGGGACCATTCATTATTTATGCCTGCCTTCTAGTTTCACTTATTTGTAATTACTGGTCTCGCGTGAAATCGGTATAAACATTCATAACAGACGGCTACGGAAAAGGAGTATATTCTAATCCAGATACAATACTCAGTGGACTTACCTTCTACAGGATTTCCTATATACTTATAAATGCACAAATAGAGAATTCAGCCAACTTTCGAAATTTCTGGAATATAATTCATCATTTATCAATTACTGGATGAGAAACAAGCGCACGACCACGTTCTCAGTGGAGAAACTCGATCTTCTCCGGCAGTATATATTTTATTCCCGTTCAGAATATTGATTAAGTTCTAGAACTCCTACTGTGAACCGAAATTCACAAACAAAAGCTTGGCAAGACAAACACTAAAGTTTTCGGCTAGACTGAAAACATTAATAAATAAAGCTTGGAAAGATGGTATGATTGATATGCAAATTAAAGACCGCAGCGTAAAGCCATACGAAGCTTAGACTAGCCTGTTCACAGGCCCTGGATACTAAAAAAACAAAAAAATCGAACGCGAAGGAAGGGGGAATGGGGAGAGAAAGAGGAAAAATATCGGCCATTTTGTTTTCGCCACGTTTTATTTTCGTCATTTTCCCCAGTATCTAGAGCCTGTGAACAGGCTAAGGTTAGACTTGCTATAAGCATAGTTAATAGAGTGGAATGGTTAGGAAACCCGGCAAACTTCAAAGGGGCTAACAAAGGCGCTGCGATTTAGGTTGGAAGGGGTAAGACAAAAGATTGTGCACGGTTATAGTTCATTAGCGTCCCCTCAACGACTGAACTCACGCGTTTCTATTGGCTGGATGATTAACACATTGGAATTTCTATTGTCTTTTGTGCACGTTCAAGGTTGAAAAAAGCTAACAAAGACCTATAACAAAGAAGGTCGCTGGGTTTCCTAACCATTCCACTCTATTAACTATGCTATAAGTCGACCTCTTAGAAGAGCGACGAAGTCACGAGTTCGACAACTAACCGAAGCGGGAAAAAATTAAAGGACTTCGAGAAAGTCTATGAAGGTGGTTGAGAGAGAATACAAAGAACATAGTGTGTAGGACACTTCTGTACCGAAATGGATGGTACAAGTTTTTGTCTGGTAATCTCGACAAAAAAGGCCAGAAAGATTGCTACCCGTAGATTCCCGGCCCCAGAGCGAGTGGGAGTCGAGCGCGATGTTCGGCCTATAGGCTACAGTAAGCGTGGTTCCAAATAATAGAACGAATTCTCCCCACCTTGCTCGGCCACACTCGATCTCGAACGTTAACAAGGCGGCCGCGTGCAACTCTCGCACGGATGACTAACCAAATTGCGTCCCTAAGTACATTAGACTAGCAAAGTGATTTATTCGTCTTCTTAGTTCCTTCGCGGATAACGTCGGTAACTGTAAAATAGCGGCGTAGCCGACCGCGAACTCTGCCAAAGTTAAATCATCATATTCCAGTTGTCGCGAAATATACGACAGTCGCAAATGACTGTGCGGCCATAATTGTAGGTGTAGCACATGACTAGTCAGTTTAGAGGACTTTCCTGACTTCTAACCTCCTTTGGGTTTGTCGGTGAGATTTCGTCTTACTTATCATCGCTGCTGAAAAATTCGAATCCAGCAAGTGCTTGATTAACTCTCGCCGTTAGAGCAGGGTCCTCTCGAAGGTCCTTCGTTGTCGGCTCTGTTCGACCACGAGGTTGTTTTGGGGGCGTATCCTGAGTAGCTCTATGACTCGACTTTAAGCTGACGCCCCTTGCCTGCAATTCCTCCAGTTCCAGGCGTAAACTGATTCTAATTCCGTCCGTCGTTCCAATGCGGCATTATTCATGCACTTTGGCCTTCGCAATGGCTGCCGATAAGACCGCATGTTCATCAACTGCATCATGGTCCGTCATAGGACTCGCTCTGTGTAGCTTGCTCCCCAATCTGAATCGGTTTATCCTCAAGCATTTCCGCGTAATCTAGACGGTGTCGCGGTCTTAAATTATGAGCCGACATGAACTGTAACAATAAGACATTAACCATAGGTACATTCAGTATGTATCAGTGATTTCAAGATAAATTAAACCTTTTGAGCCTTCTACCCAAAATAAATATATGAAACTCAGGAAACAGTATTTTCTCGGTTAAGAAACCCGAATTTGTAGGGTTCCCTGAAATGACAAACTAAAGAACGAAAATACTCACAAGTACGCCACCCTCGACTATATAACTAAGGCGATATCCAAACCTCGGTGGCAATGCCGTTGTTAGTAATTAACTGAGCACTTCGGGGCCAAGAAAGCTATGGATTTGACACCGAAATCAGGAATTTTCGAAGGGTTTGAATAGAGATTTTTGAAATCTGAACATTTGAGTGAGAAGAGTAATTATCGGCCTTCGTGTGAGTAAGGAAAAGTTGGCCACAGGACCGAATTTCGTGGGGAAAAAAACGGCCTGAAGTGCAGTGATGTCGAAATCCGAGAGTGCTGCCTTGTCTCTTTCTGAGGGAGAGGAGATCCGAAAAGGAAAAGAAGCCCAAATCGCCAATATAAACGACAAAGGACAACAGATGGAGCAACGGTATGTTTAATTCAGTTGATTTTAACCTATCAATAATTAGAGTTTGGGTTGCCTGTGGTGTCCTAACAATTCTGAAGTGCATCAGGTCTGCGTCGGCTGATGATCGAAACTTGAAAGTTGAAAAGTGGTCGGGTTAATAAGCGTTTAATATATTTGCTTAATTTATTATATTCGAAATGTTACCTCTTCGTCAGAGCGAACGAGTCAAAGTAGGATTTATATTGTATCGGGGACTTTGTCGGCCGTTATGTTTTGCGAGGGTGTATAGCTGTTGTTTTTACATACAATACTAAATTACATCGCTGTAACAGTAGTTTATACGGCGCATTTCATGCATATAATACGAAATTCGCTTGAGTCAAAATATAAACAAAACCAATGCATGCGAGCGTACGATTTTTACGCTCGAATTATTTGTACACTCTCTCGTTCGACATAATATACAAATCATTGAGAGAATTAAAAACTGCGAGAGTAAACGAAGTGCGTAATTAGAAACTACGGTAATTCGGTTGGGTTTATTTTGAATATTATATCAAAAATACCCTATTTGTGGCGTCGAAATATGCCCTGACGGGCTGATATATCGTCCGCGGATATTAAGCAATTATTGGGGGGTTTCTCAGTGTAAGCATGTCCTGAAATTGTTAAAGCAAAAGTGCACTTGAAAACACTTGAAAACTTCGCTAAATTCTCCATTAAGTTCAGGTGTATTTAGACTCGTTCTATTAATGATTTGGGATTTAAAATGGTTAGGTTTTTTTCAAATTTTGGGGTTAGGTTTTAGAAGGTTTGTATGAAAATTCGACAAAATGAATTATTAATATACTCACACTGAGAAAGCGCCTATTGGACGAGGCTGAGCAAAATATTATGAAGTTGTTTGTAGCGAGCTACCAGTGATTTGCCGATGCCGAATTAAGGACAATTCATCATATTTTGCGATAGCAGGAGTTTCAATAATTGTTTTATTATTCAGTGGTTTTGCTACGCTGGGCATCCAAAATGCTCGCAATTTCCTCCTCTGAACGTACTGGAAACCGAGTAGCCATGTTGGAATTTGTTCTTGAACAGCACTGCGCATGCTCACAACAATATCTGCAGCAAACGACTTATTTGCGCGCAGTTATCTGCAGGTGAATCAACCAAACACAATTTGAGATACTGAGGAACTGAATAATAATATCTGATCCGAGAAGAGAACAGTTCCTACGAGCGAAGCTCGAGGGAAACTGAGCTTCGAGGATCAGCCGGTAATGTTCAAGGACAAATATCAGGGCATACATTTGCGCCACAATGTAAATAGGTTATTGTTGTTACCATCCTTCAGATATATTTTTGACGCACGCTTACGTTCACAGGGGGTGTATTCGCGCTGCCGGATATTTGTCGTCTGGCGGAGATATAATATCGCGTCACGTGTCGCATTCCGCCAATCACGCGAGAGAGAAAATATTTGATGGGTCATAATCTGAATATTATTTATGTCAATTTTATCCAATCAAATTGCGACTTTTTAAATTAAACCCACCACCTGCTATAATATTATGTGTGTCTATATTTTTTTCGCGTGTTACACACAGGTCCCGGCATACTCTGAAGCGCCTTTGTAATAAAAAAAATGATCAATATCGATTGTATTTTTGTAAATAATTTTCCATGCAGCTTTAGGTTGTCGACTGACTTCAATTGATAGGTTTATCGTCACAGAAAACCGTACGATTTAATATTTTTAGATAATGTGTGGTGGATTAAACAAGGTGAAACAATACGATTTTATTAAATTATATGGTTCTTTGGTGTGGCAGAACAATATTGTTAAACTGTTCCGTTCAGTAATTTTCAACAGTTCTTTTACCGGCTTTACAACAAATACAACGGACTTTCAAAGCCCGGCTTTACATAACCTGCTACAGCAGACGTAGTTTTTCATTCTCAAAAATTCGAAGAGAAAATACGTCTGGTATTTATTTCTTCGAATTTATGAGGGTGAAAAACTACGTCTGCTAGCTGTAGCAGGCTAGGCTTTACATGGTTTTGTGATTCCGAATTGGCGGTTTGAAATCTACAATGCATCGAGAAACTCACGAATGAAACTACATTGTATTTGCATCAAAATAAGCTCCAACAGCGTATCAAATCTTACAGAATGAAATTAAATGGCATATACTGATTGACAATGTTCCTTTTCTCTCTCAATCTCCTAAGGGACCATTCATTATTTATGCCTGCCTTCTAGTTTCACTTATTTGTAATTACTGGTCTCGCGTGCCAAATCGGCATAAACATTCACTCAGTTTCAATTCCCTTAGATAATTTTTCAGTTTTATTAGAAAGTTGTTTGTCAAAACTTGATATAAGATGCTGCAGAAAACGAAATGATAATACGAGTCAACAAGGAGAAAAAATATTACGATTTGATCAAGAACCCTTGTAAGCGTTAAACGTAAATAGACTTGGGGTGCGTTCGATTGACTGTATTCCGGAATAAGAATATACACAGAAGGATCACTACAAATCACTTATATCGGGAATTTTTAGTCTATGGAATACAAAATGTGTCCTGAATATCGCATTTCAGCAAACCTTAGTAGCTTACAGTGCAAAATGTGCCTGAACCAGTGATTTCCAGAGATTATTTCATATATTCTTATTCCGGAATACGGTCAATCGAACGCGCCCTTGAAGTGTTGTGTGCTCAGCTCAAACTTATAGCAACAATACATCATAGTTACAAAGTTAAGTACCTTAATCTCTTCTAATCCATAAGCGCCAACTTCACTGACTTAAAACCCTAGCTCACTTATCCATAACGGACGGCTACGGAAAATGAGTATATTCTAATCCAGATACAATACTCAGTGGACTTACCTTCTACAGGATTTCCTATATACTTATAAATGCACAAATAGAGAATTCAGCCAACTTTCGAAATTTCTGGAATATAATTCATCATTTATCAATTACTAGGATGAGAAACAAGCGCACGACCACGTTCTCAGTGGAGAAACTCGATCTTCTCCGGTAGTATATATTTTATTCCCGTTCAGAATATTGATTAAGTTCTAGAAGTCCTACACTAAAATTTTCGGCTAGACTGAAAACATTAATAAATAAAGCTTGGAAAGATGGTATGATTGATATGCAAATTAAAGACCGCAGCGTAAAGCCATACGAAGCTTAGACTAGCCTGTTCACAGGCCTTGGATACTAAAATAAACTAAAAAAATCGGACGCGAAGGAAGGGGGAATGGGTAGAGAAAGAGGGAAAAAATCGGACATTTTGTTTTCGCCACGTTTTATTTTCGTCATTTTCCCCAGTATCTAGAGCCTGTGAACAGGCTAAGGTTAGACTTGCTATAAGACGACCTCTTTTCCTAGCTTAGAAGATCTTAGAACGAGCGCGAAGCGCGAGTGAAATCGAGCGACGATGTCGCGAGTGCGACAACTAACCGAAGCGGGAAAAAATTAAAGGACTTCGAGAAAGTCTATATGAAGGTGGTTGAGAGAGAATACAAAGAACACAGTGTATAGGACGCTTCTGTACCGAAATGGATCGTGGTTGTTTCTGGAAAGCTAAGTTTGTTTTGGGAATCAAAAGATAAATAAAGCTTGGAATATTTAAAAATGGTTTTCGTTGTATCGATTTACCCAGAAACAATGCTTTCCTCCAGGGCCGGGCTTGTCCTTGACTTTTCGACCGCTAAGTAGACCACAGGCAGCCCAATCCTTCCAAAACATGTATGTTAGACAAATACACCCTACAATGTTTCAGTTGTGGTTATTCATACCTCTGAGCTCTTCTAGCGTCGTTTCCGCTGTTTTTTTCGAATCCTCCTTCCATCGCTGGAGGTTTTGGAAGGATTTATAATATGAACAAGAGGCTGTATGACATAAGCGTCACCATTTCTTTTTTTATTTTCTATATTCTTTACATTCCATTCCAAGGCGTGGTCACAGTTGAGGGGTGGTACTCCACTCCTATTATTTATTAGGAGTTGGGTAGGGGAGTTATCAGTCGCGGTGACTTTCTGCTCTCTGCTCCCTAGTATATGTATGTAATTTAATATTTGTGTTTTTCATGCATCATATGTAAATTATGTAAATTAAAGAAGTTGACCTTCAATGTAAACTTATTCATGTAACACACGTCTACAATTTAGTCTGCTGTTCTGTTGTACTGAAGGTTCCGAGTACTAAAATATGATTGTCTCAATGTTTATATTTATCCCATATTATAAGTTGTATCCTGTCCATCCTGCCGATAAAGCTGCCACTATATTTCACTACTGTTCTTTCTACAGTCATGTTAAATGTATTCGTGGTCAAATCGTGTGCCTCTGTGTACATAACTTTATCTGCTGTGTTCATAACTGAATTGCATGTTGGTTATCTCTAATTAAAAGCTTTACCTTCATTCACAAAACTTCAGCTATAAAGGGAACTGTTCGAAGCCTTTCTCGAACCAAAACCTCGTTCGTGAGAGGATTCTCGTTTTTAAACAGCTCTAACGAAAGTTAACTGGTATGCGCCAATAGGCGACAAGCGGATGCGAAACGCGTTTAGGACATGCCGGCCACTTCAGATATCTGTTAACACCTCCAGCACTGAGCGAGTTTGGCAATTAGCAATGTTCAGAACACGCTTCAGTATCCCGTTCATGTTTATACTTGTACTTGTGCCTTGTATATATGTATATATTTGTTTCCGTTCCTCGAACGGAAGTATAATTTCACGCTTGGGGGTCCCCCCATGAAAAAAGGCGATTTGCATTGTTTTGGGTAGGGGCGGGAAACATTTGGACCGCTTTGGTCGGTCTGGTTCTTACAAATCATTGCGCGGTTTTTGGGTCTTGAGGAGGCCGTTTGGCGGTGATAAATGTGATCGATTTTCCTAAAACTCTGGTTAGATGTTGCTTGATAACTATATTCCCTCCTGTTCCGAAAGCTGAATAGTGAGCGAAGAAGAAAAGTGCCGATTTTTGGGTGAACTTTGAGGTAAGTCTGTGCTTTGGCGAGGTCGAGTTGCCTACCTTGTAAATGTTTTTAGAGCCGCGGCCAACGGTCAAAATTTCGAATCCTAATAAACTGCTTTAGAAGGCCCCAAATCGCCAAAACAACTCACACAACTTCATAAAGTATTAATCTTTTATTATTGAAGATTTGTTTCGTAGGAATCGGAAAAGAGAATTCACACCGAGCAATTATATAAACTCTTCTGAGATCGTTATGAAACTAATCGATAAACCACAGGTAATCCAACAGACTAATAAGCGGGAAATATACCTCGAGTCTGAGAAGCCTGTGGTTTACCCATTTGTACCACGACTTACATTAGCTAGCTTAGTAACTAGTAGGTTTTACTTTTCGTTTTCCCTCTTGTGGTTTGTTTCTATCTCTTAAAGATAGAAATTTGGTCTATAACTGCCCTTGGCGCGATCAGTATTTTGTAATCACAAATAATTGACCGCCAAAATGCTCAGCTATTGAAATTTCACCCAAAATATTAAAATTGTGCGAAAAACTACTACTGCATGACTGGTGTTCGGCGATCCTCGTTATCCATGATGGCTCAATTGACGTGCAATACACCCGGTAGTTGTCGTGGTGTCGACTTTTCTAGACTTCCCCGCGAGTGAATATCAGCCCACACAAACATTCAAAACGCTTTAAAATTCACTCAAATACCAGAAAGGTTCGTATAAATCTTCCTATACTATCTTTGTATAAGCACAGAAAGTTTGGTTGCATGGGATAAAGTCCAACTAGAAAATAATGGAAATATATCAAACGTACATGCAGGGACAACATGCCATCAGGATATCTGATCAGTAGTTCATTTGATGCAGAATACGACCAATCACTGACTTCCATGAAGTACATCAACTCTCTTATCATGTACATACCATCTCTTCCATGTGGTACCTATTTTTCTGCACGCTACGCTCTGCTTTCTTATTGCATACACACGTTTTTTTGTGAGAAACTAATTCATCCCACATCGATAGCAAGGTGGGAGAATTCAAAGCTTAAAGTGCCTATGAAGCTTATTTTTTTATTTTAGATATCAATTCTAAACCAAGTGAATAGTAGAATGGTAAAATATATTTTGCTTTGAATGCTGTGCCGCTGAGTTAAGGAGGTTTTAATATCCAAAATGCTAATTACATGACGTCAGGGGAGGTATCTGCAATCACTTCTTAGTGGTTGTGAATGGGCGTTTCTACTGATATAGGAAAACAAATTTCTAACATCATTTTATTTCAACCATGGGTATAACACTGATAATTTTAATAATTTGTTTAATTGTTTTTTTATAATAATTGATGCCTCCCCTGACGTCATGTAATTAGCATTTTGGATATTAAAACCTCCTTAACTCAGCGGCACAGCATTCAAAGCAAGATATATTGTACCATTGTACTATTCACTTGATGTAGAATTGATATCTAAAATAAAAAAATAAGCTTCATAGGTACTTTAAAATTTTATGTGGTGCATATCATAAGTACTTTACAATAGTCGTGGCAATTTTGTATCGCCGAAGCGGCTCGCCATTGTATATCCAATACAACATCGTCACTCATATTGTAAATAGTACTAAAAATAGGATGTTGCAACTCTGCCATGGCCCTCACCTTCGCAAATTCGTATTCAATTGATATTAAGCAAGGAAACGAGAAAAGCCATTGACAATGTTGTCGACGATGAAGCGAAGGGTTGAAAATACGGATAACTCAGTTGAAGCCAAGAGGCTTGTGACCGTATTTCCATTGACTCATAACTTGTAGGTTAAATATATATTGATACCTCGTGTACGCGAATTTGTCAGTCTAGTGCGGAGTCAGGCTATCAATTTCTCGGGTCAACAATTCTGCTACACCTCCCAGTTGTAATCAATTATGCTCCTTGGCTCCAGGAACGATCGACCGCGCAAACGCCACTGATTTGGAGAAGTCGATCGCATTCAAAATGGTGCTATGAGAAGTGTTTGGGCTTCGCTTCGCGTGTAGCTGTGATGTTACCGTTTTATATGCATACAAAGGTAAGATAATTATCGTCCTGTGAGCTGCATAAGTTTGAGCTTCATTCGACGCGAATTTCTTGGTAAAATATGTCATTTTGTGGAGCTTGTTATGTTTGCTGGAATCGATTTTCGAGATGAACTGTCCACCCTTTCCATTAATTGGGAAGGATATATTTTTTTAGGAAAAGTTCAAAACTGACATAAATAATAACCAGACACAGTTTAAAGACGATATTCAAACTTTATTTTTAAAATTTCAGTAGTATACACAGTGGGGAGTCTAATTCACATCCCTTTACAAGCTCCCGACAGTCCCCCACCAGGAACCACCGCTAGAAAAATTTCGCCGTTGCATTTAAAAAAATCCTAATTATAGAAATCGTACAACCATAATGCGCGTCCACATCCCTTTATAAGCTCCCATTAGTCCCCACTAAGAACCACCACTAGAATTTTTTTACCGTTGCATTTAAAAATCCTAATTATAGAAATTGTACAACCATAATGCGCGTCCCTATATAAGCCCCCATTATTCCCCCAGTAAGAACTACCGCCAACTACATTTAATGTAACCATTAATAAATCCTAATTAGAGATATGGTACCATCATATTATAACACATAACATAGGTGATATCACAATTACTATATCAAGACATCGGAAGTATACTATGGCCAACATATTATGCCTCCCCATAGAAATCTTGACTAAGATCGTAGAGTATGCCGGTCCTAGATCGTTTGCAAGCATCGCTTCGACTTCAAAATACCTAGGCGACGCGGCATCTCTAGCACGCTACAAAAACGTAGACCAAGAGTTCCGTATACGAGTACTATTGTTTGGTTTGAGGTCTGCTTGCAACGATAACGAGCGAGACAATTTGGTTAGGATTTTCAGTATTTCCGCAAATGACGCATGCGACAATAATTTTGCACTACTAGATGCCAGTAGAAGTGGTCATCTTGATGTCGTTAAATGGCTAGTAGCTAATCACTTCCAGCCCATCATAGAGGATGGATGCATTGCTGATGCTATACTAGATGCCTGTAGAGATGGTCATCTCGATGTTGCTAAATGGCTAGCTAATCACTTCCAGCCCATCATAGAGAATGGATGCACTGCTGATGCTATACTAGATGCCTGTAGAGATGGTCATCTCGATGTTGCTAAATGGCTAGCTAATCACTTCCAGCCCACCATAGAGTATGAAGGCGCTGCTTATGCTCTACTAGATGCCAGCACTAATAGGTGGATTCGTTGTAACAAGTTCGTCCCTATGTAACCTCCCATCATTCCCCCGCTAAGAACCACCGCCAACTACATTTAATGTCACCATTAATAAATCCTAATTAGAGATATGGTACGACCATCATATTATAAGCCATAAAATGCGAGGACATAATCAGTGCCGATGGTTAACAATTGGCAGGACAACTATTTGTGGTAAGAGTTGTTTATTTGAGTGCTGTAAGCAACATCGACACCAGATCAGAGAAGGATCGTTTGAGCCATACCCCTGTCGTGTGTGTGGAGTTGGGACTCAAGCAGAGACGCGACTTTGTCGCCCGTGTGGTAATGTAAACGCGCAGATAGCCCTGATGCGTAACGGTAGGAGGGCTAGAAAACGCTTCAACGCTGTATTGACTGAACTTGTTACAACGAATCCACCTATTAGAGAATAGATGTATTAATAGTATAATATTAGTAGTAACTATGGCATATGGTAATTATCAGACAGACGTACTAGATGTATATGGACAGGATCGTAATCCAGCCCCACATCAGAATTCCCCACTAGCATTCAAACGCACTAAATGGGTCATTGGTAAGTTCTTACGAGGTTGGCAGATGGATGTTCCAGAGGGCCACGAATTTGGTGCCGACCCAATGGCCTTCTTAGATGGTGTACGTCATATAATCCACGAAAAGCTAGAGGAAGAGATTGTCGATCTAAGAGGTGTGAAGTTCCAGCTCGCGTTGAGAGTACATCTACTAAAGTACAAACTCGATGGTAGTGAAGAATTCATCGATGCAATACTTCGCCACAAGCAGGAGGCCGTGTTGCAAGCCCACGAAATCAATTCAGCGCTAGACAAGTCTTTTCCAGTGATCCAAGAGACCCTGGAGAAATGGACGCATAGAGGCTCAGGATGGGTGGTAGACCGAGTAGTTCTGCTTTGACTAGACATCGCACGATATCAACCATTACGAGGAGGCTCATACATTCCACTACCTAAAGAAGTCCGAAACAAGAGGGCTGTGATTAATGTTCAAAATAAGGATGATAACTGCTTACGATGGGCACTACGATCGGCAATCTTCCCCGCTAAGATTAATACCCAAAGACCATCTAAGTATCCTATAGACGACGGCCTAGACTTTACAGGAATCGATATACCAACACCTATATCACAGATTTGCAGGGTTGAGAAGCAAAACAATCTTGCAATCAATGTTTTCGGCTGGGAGAAAGGGGTGATACTCTACAGGATTAGCAAGCAATGTGTAGACACCCGTCGCAATAACCTGCTGCTCATAGAGGAATCCGGAAAGTATCACTACACTTGGATCAAGGATTTGAATCGCCTCCTATCTGATCAGAGTAAGCACCGCGAAAGGAAGCACTTCTGCGAGAGGTGTTTACATGGATACTGCCAAGAAGATCTCCTTGAAAAACACATTCCAGAATGCAAAGGTATAGGACAAACAGCAGTGAGAGTTGAGATGCCTGAAGAGGGTAAGAACAAGCTATCATTTCAGAACTGGCACAAACAGATGAAGGTTCCCTACGTCATATATGCAGATTTCGAGGCATTGACCACTAAAATAGAAGTACCAGAGCTTGATCCGGCAGCAGAGCTGCAAAGCAACACCCAGAAAACTCAACTACATGAGGCCTGCGGGTTCGGCTACATCATGGTGAGATGTGATGGCCATACAGAGACTCCAGTCGTCTATAGAGGGCCCAATACTACGGAAATGTTCCTGGAGGCAATACAACAAGAAGAACAGAAGGTTAAGGCAGCCCTATCTAGATGTAAAGCCCTATGCATGACTCCAGAGGACAGCATAGCCCACCGAAGTGCAACCATTTGCCACATTTGTCAGAAGTCTCTTAATGGGGACTCGGTTCGCGATCACTGCCATATCACTGGAAAGTACAGGGGGCAGCACACAATGCCTGTAATCTACTCCTGCGGATAGACCCAAAGAACACCATAATACCAGTAGTCTTCCATAATTTGCGGGGATACGATTCTCATCTCTTAATGCAGTCTATTTCCAAAGTAGAGGGGCAGATAAATTGCATACCAAATAACATGGAGAAATACATTTCCTTCTCCCTAGGGAAACTGCGATTCATCGACAGTGCTCAGTTTTTGCTATCCTCTCTTGATCGGCTAGTATCAGCTGAAAACCCGGAAGGATTCCAAATCATAGCCAGATACGAGCAAGACAAACATAAGCGCGGGCTTCTTCTACGCAAGGGCGTTTACCCATACGAATATATGGACAGTTGGGAGAGGTTTCAGGATGAGCTACCACCGTGCGATGCTTTTTATAGCAAGCTTTCTGACGAAGGAATCTCAGACGAGGACTATACTCACGCACAGAAGGTTTGGGAAGCATTCGGTTGTCAAACTATGGGAGACTACCACGACCTATATCTTAGAACTGATGTACTTTTACTCGCAGATGTGTTTGAAGGCTTTCGAGCGACATGTATGAAAAATTATGGCTTGGACCCAGCTCACTATTATACGAGTCCTGGTCTATCGTGGGATGCATTGCTAAAGAAGACTGGTGTAGAGCTTGAGCTGCTAACCGACTACGATATGCATCTTTTCATCGAGAAAGGGCTGCGAGGCGGCATTTCTATGGTCAGTCGACGCCATGCAAAGGCAAACAATCCATACGCTTGCACAGCCGGGACAACGGAGTACGACGAAACCAAGCCCACTACGTATATACAGTATCTGGACGCAAACAACTTGTATGGATGGGCTATGAGCCAAGCGCTACCAACAGGAGGATTTGAGTGGTGCGACGTAGCAAACCTCGACATCGCGAAAGATGCGGAAAAAGGCTATATACTTGAGGTAGACCTTGAGTATCCTCTAGAACTCCACAATACTCATAACGCGTATCCACTAGCCCCAGAGCGTATGAAAGTCCAGAAAAAATGGATGTCAGAGTACCAATGTGGACTACTAGGTGAAAGAGCGTTTCCAATCGAAGTTGAAAAGCTTGTGCCCAATCTATTCGACAAAGAACGCTACGTCCTACACTATAGAAATCTACAGCTATATGTTTCTCTTGGCATGAAATTGAAGAAGGTGCACCGAGCACTACGATTCGACCAAAGCCCTTGGATGGAGCCATACATACGTATGAATACGTACCTTCGTAAACTGGCTACAAGCAATTTCGAGAAAGACCTCTAGAAACTGATGAACAACTCAGTATTTGGTAAGACAATGGAGAATCTGCGTAAGCGTGTGGATGTGAAGCTGGTGCGTGCAAGAGAGGAGGACAAGCTTAGGCGGCTGATATCAAGTCCAACATTTGCTAGATCTAATATTTTCGACGATGGCCTCGTAGCCCTACACATGCATAAAAGCAGGCTCGTACTGAACCGCCCAGTTTACGTTGGTATGAGCATCCTAGACCTATCTAAACACCTGATGTACGATTTCTATTACAACCAACTTAAGACCCAATATGGTAATCGATGTGAACTTCTCTACACAGACACTGACTCACTGCTGCTTGAGATCCAGACTGAAGACGTCTATGAAGACATGTACTCGAATGCAGACCTATACGATACAAGTGATTACCCAAAAGACCATCCACTATACGACACTACCAATAAAAAGGTTCTTGGAAAGATGAAGGATGAGTGCGCAGGCGTTGCCATCGTAGAGTATGTTGGACTTCGACCTAAGATGTATTCGATTGTATGCGCAGACAGCAAGGAGATTCGCAAGGCTAAAGGAGTACGGAAGTATGTTGTGAAGAAGCACATGCGACACGAGCAGTATAAGGAGTCTCTTTTCGATAGGAAGACCTTCAGACATGGAATGAATATGCTGCGAAGCATTGGGCACCAGATCTATGGTCTGCGAGTTAATAAAATCTCACTTTCGCCCCTGGACACAAAACGTTGGATTTCCGAAAATGGAATCAATACCCTAGCCCATGGGCATAAAGATATCTGTTTGTCCCAAACGAACTTTGAGGAGTTATTAGCTTAAGATCCCATTCGGAGGTAGTTCGGTATCCGGTGGTACGACTTGTAGCTCTTCACGCACAAATCCACGCGAAACCTGTGAATCATACAAATAATACAGAACTGGCTGCCCCGAAGAAACCATACTACGTGAAATATTATATGTTTTCAAACTCCATATAGGGTCGGTAGCACGCCTTCGTCCACCTTCTAGCTCACCAGGAGCGTATAGATATCGAACGTTTGTGTTGAATGGCAGCCTTTTCTCTTTGAGGCCAACGAGACGGCCATAGTATGCTGGTTCTGCCGGGTTTGATTCGATTCCTTTGGAACTCGCAATTGCTATGGACGGTTGTTTTCCTGTCAAACGCGTAGGTTCGTTGTTCAAAGCTTTTACAACTGCAGGTAAGCGAGCCACCCATTCGACAGATCTATCATCTTTTCCCTGGGAAGCAAGCACCATTTCTTGAGCATATTGGTGTCCAAATAGCCTTTCGGATAGAGTTCGATTGAATCGCTCAACAATTGCTTGATCTCTATGGATATCCACTCGCCCACGACGTACAGAAACTTTATGCTTGGCCAGTAGTGGAGCAACGGCACCCATGAATTCGCGTCCTGGATCGACTTGTAAAAGTTTTGGCCATATTAGTGGACTTCGCTTGTATATTCGCTCGAATGCCGCAGCAACTTCTTTAGCTTCTTTAGTGGCTAATGGTTCAGCTTCTTTGTATCTGGATGCGACATCAACAACTGTCAACGCATACTTATATAACTTTCTTCCACGTCCAGGTCGATCATGAGGTAGAAATATCAAATCAGCTTGGTGGACCTCATTTGGTGTAGATACGTCGAATTTAGGTCGTGGCACATATTGAGGAGCTGGTAAATAGATCTGCCATATAGCTTGTTTTTCTAGCCACATCCGAGTCACATCTTCGGAGGCGTCAGCCGCAGTGGCAAGATGCTTAATCGCCGCGAGTCCTTTCCAGTAGCCTTTAGGACTATAGTAGATATTCGCGAATTCCATTTTGGTATAACTAAATGAACCTTCAACAAGTCGTCTTTTTTTTTGTTCCTTTATTATAGCCATCGACTGGCGACGTATCCTATCGCTAGCGATCCACCACCTACGAATACCAATTCAGCAGTTATATGTGAACTAGGTGGTCGATAGTAATCGGAGAAATTAGGCTCCTTCAGATCCTGCGGATGTATGTGGTCTAGCCCTACTTGGTTCGTATTGAATAAGGAGGAAGCTCGATCCAAATTGGCTAGTTCTTCGCGAGAGTAGCGCTTCAGACGTATCTGCGATTGTATCCAGTCAGACAATTTTTGTCGATTCTCCTGGTAAGTAGCCCAATCAGCTTGATATTTCTCGAGGGCTTTGTCGTGTCTTTCAGCCTCTACGGCCAACAAGTCTGGATATTTACCATCAATCGCTTTTTGGGCGTAGTGCGCGGCTATACCTGCGACGGAAAAAGCCACCGCGGTACCAATCGCCGCTCCCATTGGTGCGCTACAGAGTAGCCGGTAATGTCCCTCGGTCCTCAAGGTATTTCTTTGCTGCAAGGCTTCCCGCTAATACGGCAGTCCACTTCGCGTAGTTTGTGACTGAAGCTGAAGGGTCGTTAAGCATGGACTCTTTGGTTATTTTTTTTGCTAAAAACCCAATGCCTGCCGCTAGTCCAGATAATACGACGGTGTCCTGTAATGTTTTCATCAACGTATTCTCTACCATCATACACATCCATTCATTATGCTATGACTTCAAATGGACTTACTCCATTGTAGACCTTACGCGTGTTCGTTCCGAATGGGTAGGCCGTGCGTCTGCAGTGTCTTTCGGTGATGCCACTCGAGACCCATCATTGTATTGGTAGTATAGACCTACTAGTGTAGCGCCTACGCCAATAGCTGTGAGTGTAGTATTGGCAGATAAGTTATCAAACCAGCCTTTGTTCTTCTCGCATTCGTCCGGTGGTACCCCGCTTCGTTGAGCCTCCTCTTTCTCACGAAGAGCCTCTCTACCAAGGCGATTGTTTTCTGTCATTTTTCTCCCAGCCCCAACGCGGTTTGGATTTTTTTCCTTAGGCGCGGGCTTCGGGTCCGTATTAGTAATTTGATCCACTTCAGCCATAGCTTATGATCTAGTTATTATAACTTCGTTGTGGTTAGCTTCAATACGTTAACATTATGTTAATTACGCTAACATTACGCTAATTACGTTAACATTACGCTAATTACGTTAAACATTACGCTAATTACGCTAAAGATTACGCTAACATTATGTTAATTTGAATATGCCCCAAGTACTTCATCGCTTTGTGGGGTAGCCACTTCATATTCGCTGACTTCGGCATCCTGTTCCGCTGACATATAATGGCTAACAATATGACAAAAGGCACTAGTTAGTGCTACAAGTGGGCCTGCTGTGTAGGACAATGATCCAGCCAGGGCAGATATCTCGTTTCGGACTAAGCGGTCTTCTTGTAGATCTTTCAACAGTTCTTGTTGAGAATTTATAGGCACCGCGCATGCGACTACACGAGTTGCTAGACCTAGTGCTCTATCCACTAAGCAGTTATTTATTTGCTTTGCTAAGACGGCTTGATATCTACGATATAGGCGTTCTATGTCTTTATCAGGTAACTTAGAAATGTCCCCAATAGAAAAAACCTTCCCTAGATATTCTTTTGTCGTACCAGTCAGAGCTAGAATAGAAAGAGCTTCCCGATAGTCACCTATTTTTATGCTGTGATCTTCATCGGTGGTATGGCGACAAGCTTCACATGTAACTCTACTGCGGGTTGTGGGTGGAGGACCTGTCACATCCTCACCTAATACGTCTTCGAGGGCTTTATCCATATCCATATCCATATCCATATTCGACATGTTATAGTATGTCGTGATATATCACAGGCGCAGGTAACTCTAACACAACGGTAAAAGGACTTCGTAAACAAAAGCATAGACGAGAGAACTTGTGGGCCTTCAGCTCAGATTGCAACTTTTTTTTCTCATCTACCTCTATACCTTCGCCGTAGTCCTCGAAAAGTTTCTTACCATCTATAGCCGACACCAAATGAAAGGCCACTACTATGGCTATATTTTCACGAAAGGGTTTGGAGATACTTGTGAGTTGCTGGGTGAGCACCCAAACCGAAATACCAATATGGCGAGCAGAAAAGCCCAGTTTCGAAAGATTGCTAGTCCTTCCTTTTACATCCTTTGAAGCGGCACAATCATCTAGGATGAAGAGAGTATTGGTTCCTTCGTAGTAGGTGGTACACACCCCCAATACCGCATTGATGGCATCCTGCGAGGGTGATATAACGCGAAAGTTTTTGTCACCTATAGCGAAGCCGCGATAGGTTTCGTTGTGGTCATATGTGGGGCATATCAATACGATGTAGTCAAATTTTTCACGAAAGGCTCCGCGAAGCTGTTCCACAAGAAAAGCCGTTTTTCCACAATTTGTTGGCCCCACAATCAGGGCATTAAATGGGATTTGTTCTACTAGTGCGTCCATCTAATATTTAATATTTAACAGCCCCCCACGTTCAATAGTTGCCTGCGCATCAGCAAGCGCAAATAAATGCATATTAACAATTCCTGAGCCACCCTTACGATGAATCCTTAGCTGTAGATTTTGACCACTGCCTATTTGGGCCAGACCATCTCCATGAGTATTACTATCTTTAGAGGTACGACAGTCAATGAGTACAGCGAACTTGTTCTCATAAAACTTTTGCGGTGTCATGGATGTAGTGGCTGTCGTTCCGACACCTGTACAAAACCAATTCTTTGCTGACTCCCAAAAGCCTTCTGGTAGCATCCCAGCAGGAAAGAGATCGTTAGGGCGTCCATTTACGTCCATCTCGACCTTGGTGATACCCGGATTTACGAACTTCTCGCTGTCTCGGGTGCCTGCGGTATGTTGCTCCACAAAGAGAAGAAGAAGTCCAGTTAATGAGCGACGAAGGATGTTGACGTTTGCAGATACGAGTGTGTCGGTTGATTGGTTGACTGGAATGGTACTGAAGTATGCGATGTGGTTGTACATGAAGTCTTTACCAAAATCGTAGACTTGCTTGGTCTGCACTGCAAGAACGGAACTATCGATGGTTTGGTATTCGAGCTCGATGTTTGTGAGCTGATATGTACCTATTTTCGTGCTGTCAGATCCAACTATTACGTCTGTGGCTGGCGCTAGAGTTAATGCGAAGGATAAGACTTCGTGTAGTGCGTGTGGATAAAAGACGCCGTAGGTCGTGATAATATCGTGATCAATAGGTATTCTGTACTTACTACCATATACAGCCAGCATCGCATTGTCAGTCGCATTCGAAGTGACTGCATTTGCGACCTTGGAGCGAAGTTTGTTCACGTTGCTGGATTGAATACCCTGTGCTATACTTGCCTCTCGTTTTGGCTTAGATAGATAGAGATCTCTATATACCTGTGGTAGATCGATCCTAGGACAATTTTCTAAGATATCGAGATTCATTTTTGTGACCCGCTGCGATACCAAACAGCGTCCGACGTTGGCCACCAGATAGTTGTCGGCATGACCTCCAGATAGAGTGATATTGGCTATGAGTGCCAGCCTATCAGGTACTAGAAGTCTGTTTTCGCCGAGCGTGGGAACATCAACTCTCAAAGTCACACCTGGATTGGCCGTTGCGGGGTTGAAATTCATCCGATAGATAGCACGTCTGGCTTTGAGAGATTCGCCCTCTCTAGGAGCGTGATCAGGATGGAGCTTCGATGATATCATGTTTCCTGCCACTTAAACCCTTATATCTGTTAGAAGATATCTTCAATATGGGATCGAAGTGGCGTGAGGAAGATGCGGACGTGGAAGATAAGGATGAAGCTAGCGCTAAAGAACACCGTGAATACGCTGAACGCGAAACCCTGAATAATTTGCGTGATGAGATGGATGCCTTGTTCCCAAACGTATCAGATGCCTCAGTAGGTGGTGAGGCAATAGGAATGAAAACCAGACACGACTATACTGCACAGGGCGCTAGGCCAAAAGATAGCCAGGCTGAAACATCATTCATCAAGGCGAGTAAGGGTATCGTATTCACTGATCGAATCGCAAGAGAAACAAGTGAGGATTTGGTTAAGACAATAAGGGATTTCTACCCAGACGTAGGCATACGTGGTACGTTAGAGATATCTATCGCGCCGGATGGCAGAATCGAGCTCCATGCGATGGATAGCAAAGAGAAGCCTATTCCTTTGACCTCTAAGAAAGGAGAAATATACAAGAAGATGGGTAGGGACCTCAAAAGGGCTCTAGGGCCTACGCGAGAAGAGGCAGACAAGGAAGTCGAACAGGCTGAACGACAGCTAAAAGAGCATATCGAGAATGAAGAAGAGATATTTCAAGACCCTAAGTCAACTCCAGCTCAGAAAGAAACGGCTAAGAAGGAGATAATCGATGATAGAAATAAAGTAGATGACCTCGAACGTCGAAAAGAAGCCCTCCAAAAAAGTATGTCACTGCGATACCGTATCAAAGCTATTTTCAAGAAGTACGGGGTTGGTGTAACTGGCGTGCTGATCGCAGCAAGCACTGTGATTGGTGTCATAGTTTCCAAGTTGTTGAATAGTCCAAATAATACCCCAGATGATGATGGGATGTGGGAGGAAGTGAGCGGACGACCTCGACAGTCTGATAATCAGGCTACATGTTGACCAGTAATAATCGACATATGTAAGTAAACGAATTATAGCTTTACCGACTTGCTTGTAGTCGTGTTTATTCGTGCCTTTTAAAAGTAATGGCTTAAACTATATAGTAAATGGCCCAATTTCTCAGTTCGGATCATGTTTATAATCTAAGCTTTAATATATAGTTACGACTCCATCGTCAAATGGTGTACACTTGACATGATCCCTCATCAGTTCTTTGATGAGGCCAGCTCGGTATATGTACATCCTCTCGGTAAGTGTCAAGAGTACTTTTAAATATCGATGTGAGCATCTTGTTAAATATTTGTTTCTGTTAAAAGTAATGGCATCAAATTAAATATAGCAGTAAATAGCCCGATTCCTGTTGTTGTAGACCAGCGTCAGTATTTTCCCTCAGTCACTCATGACATGAGTAAGAATTCGGGAAAGCCGACCCCAGTGGCATATGCAGTGATAGAAAAAAATAATGAGTGGAAATAACCGTTTTGCTGTAAATTTTAGCCTCCTGAAAGATGTAGAAAATGAACACTAGCCCTAATACTACTCGAAAATAAAACTGCATACAGATCTAGATAGATGACTTTATTTCACATTTAGAACGACACCCCCATAAATATTCACAAGGGATATAGCTATCAGCTAAAGGAAAAGTAACATGTATGCTATAATATAATAACACCTGTGCTTGGACAGTAAAGTTCGATATAATATTATCCATTAATCCTACTGAAAATCATTGATTTCTAAGAATGTTGAAAAGTATGGGTTGGTAAACTGCGGGCCTGCTAAGGGAGTGTTCATTATTTATGGCTTGGGGGATGGGGTTGGGGGGGTGGGGTTGGTTAAATCATAAGGGGGTGGGGGGGAGGGAATGTTTTAAGTGCTTATGTAGGAGGGTCATCAAAGATTTTACCTACTCATTGGGGGGTTCATCAAAGTTGACGTACCTGTCATGTAAAATGTAATGAAATTGTTGTAGTAATGCTCAGCCAATGTTTAGTCTCCAGCACACAGGAAACCAGTGTTTTAGAGAGTTGTAAAATGTCAAAAATGTTCACTCGGGTCTTTGGTTCTCACAAAATTTAGGCACAGTCTGTGCTTTGTTTCCTTCATACGCAGGATGGTATTCTCTTAGCTCATGATCAAAGGCACGTCCCCATACGACAGATAATACATTGGTGTTCAGGAGATTAATTATACCAATGCTGAGCTCTTTTTCATTTATTTATTTGAGACTACCGAACAATGCAATATGATGCACTAGAATGCAATATGATGCACAAATTACCAATACTATTTCAAGTATCCATCTGGGAGAGAGGGTGAGGAGAGATTTTCAATACATGTATATATATATATATATGCTTCTACTAAACAAAGGTAATGTTCATGGAAAATACCATAAATCTAGAAACTAATAGTAACTTTAATAGATTACACGTATGTGCAGTTTGCATTCTTTCTTGCACATCCTTTAATTATTTTTTTCGGGGGGGTGGGGCGGGGGTCAATAAAGTTTTGAGCAATTTTATAGGGGGGTCATCTAAGTTTCAATTCATTCATAGGGGGGTCAAAAAAGTTTTAACAAGAGCAGCAGATGAAATGTAATATTTTTGAGCAAGTTAAGTTCAGAGAGTCAGAGTGTTATGTGAAATTGATTTATTATAATTACTGGACGCAGTTGTTTAGACCTTTTTGTACTGGTATAATTATACTTTGTGAATGAATGGATCTCCAGCCATGGGAAAGACATTGCCATGGATGCTGGATGGCAAACTATCTTTAAAAATGCTGTTTTACAAAAATCAACAATCGATTGGAGGTGGAAAATAGCATTTACAAACAGGCTTTGTTAATAACGCTACCGATCTCGTACAAGTGCCTTTAAATATATGAATTAAGATTTGTTTGCCATCTAGTACAACCACGTGATTGCATTCCTACAAAAGGCATTTTCGTTATATATAAATGATCACGAGCATGAGTAGTGAATCAATAGACCTAGTCAGCTTGCCTGTTTGTTGTCCCATTTCAGACCACCTGACTTTCCCTTGAGTAATGCTTTGTTTATTTTTCTGTATCCCAAGAGGAAATGTACCACTTTCTATAATTGGAAAACAAAGCACTGAATCTTCTGGAGATCTATCACGTGGTCTGAAATGGGGCAACAAACAGGCAAGTTGACTTGGGCTATTATCCGGCTTCCCTAGCACAAATTAAACCATGTATGACACAAAAAGATGCTAGAAATCCATGAACTACATGTATTCACCTATTCCTATATTAGGTGGCCCGAGTTAAGGCCACTCAGGGCCTCTTGTAACCTGTGTAATACCATAGAGGACAAATTAATCCCTAATTTCAACTTGAAATTGCACGCGTAACTTGTAATTTCACATTTGAAATTTCAAACGCCGCCTACGCGCGCATAAAGTTATATTTTTCTGGATCGTAATTTGCCCTCCATAGTATTCACTCAGTGGTAAAAGCAGCTCGAGAAATTACTTCGATTTTGACAAACACGCGTGAAATTTACCCCTAATTTCACTCGTCCCCATTCGATCACCTGTACAAATATGCCGAGGTTTGAGCACTTATACCTTTCAGCTCTAGCTCGTGCAATGAATTTGACGATGTCTCGGTTGAATGATATCTGATATTTTAAATATCAGAAATTAAACAATACTTTTTTGATCTTGTTTCACGGGTATAAATGATTGCGCTCTATAGTTTTTTTTATATCGTCTAATGAATAGTGCTATTTAGTGCTCCATTAAAGGATTACTGTACCTTAACATTGACATATTTAAATAAATCTCAAGGGTATGGATAATCGATTTTCAAAGTTATTTTTAACGCGGGCCAGTCCAGCACCGCGTCGCAGAATTGGGGTATCAGCGAATAGTTTGGAAATTTATGACGTAGTATGCGAGGAAGATTTAGAAAGGCGGGGCTGGACACAAATCAAACAAATATTTAGAGAAAACATTGTGTATTGTTCATCAAAAACATGGTGCTAGCTGAAATTGGATGCCAAAATTGGAAGAATAAGCCAAACATATTTGACGGAGGGAAAATATTCACGTATGACTGCGTCGATCATCAATTTCAAAAATATTCGATTCGCTGACACGCCAAATGCGCCGCGGTGTTCGGGATCATTTTTGTAAATTACGAAACATAACAAGAAAAAAAATGATTTAGTCCATAGCCCGGACGAGCAAGTCTAAAGATGAATTCAATAACGATTGAAATAAATTACAATTGAATATTGATTTAAAAAAAATGTGTTGACAGAGATAGTGTCACTGAAGTTCATTACACTAAAAAACAAAACTGTTTCAACTTTCTTCAAGTCACCCCTATTCACTAAATACAGATAAAATGTCAATGTAGCTAACAAGTAAGGATTTCAAGAAAAGCAGAAACAGTTATCACAGTCTAATTAGTTTAAATTTCCAATTTTATGAAAAAGTCTAACACAAGCCCTTCGGATCTCCCTTATTCTGTATATATATATCACAGGATTTATGGCAGAATTAACGTACAACAGCGTTTCAGAGAATCGGAACAAGGCAACGTTCTTCTTTGTAGTTGTATAGATAGCGGAAGCACACACAAATTGAGAGTATATCACTAGTAGTACTACCGCCACGAGTGTCATGGTGTGTAAGGTTTCCTTGTACTTGTTGATGTTCAGTGACCGAATAGTTTCATTGTCAGTTGCTGCGGTTTGCTGTGTGCTTGGCTGGGCTGCGATTTGGTTGCTGTGAGATTTGATACGTATGAAGCATTTGAAATATGAAACTGCAATTACAATTGGACAAATAACGAATGAAAACCACATAAACAGACCAAAGACATATTTGAAATCGTCTCCAGATCGGCTAAGCGTAACACATGAAAGTAGCCAGATTCCAACGATTAGTATTGAAACACGACTTTTAGTAACGATGACCCGATACCGCATTTGTGAATGGATAGCTAAATATCTGTCTATGCTTATTGCAGTGCACAGAAACAACGAGGTAACACCAAAGTAGAAATTAATCAACCATAGGTTCTTCAGATCACGAATAATTTGGTAATGTCCTTCATAGTCGCTCACGGCAAAAAATATGGAAATGGGCTGCACGATCAGTCCAGTACCGAGATCAGTAAATGACAAGCTGCAGAGTAGCAGGTATGATGGAGTACGGAGAGTGTTCACCGTCAGTATGGCGACAATGATCAAAACGTTTAGAAAAACTGCCAGTATTGCCGACACAGTGTTAACAGCAACATATCCAGCGAAAGGATAGATTTCTAAGAAGTAGTTCATTCTAGTGCGTGTAGTGTTCATAGTTACGTACGACGATATCCTTTCACGTTATTTTTACCATCCAAACAGAAAAGTCAGACCGCACTGCTGTGAAACGTCCTTTGGCCTGCCTTACTTGCTCTTATTATTAACTCAATTTCTCTAGGTTTTCGAAGGCGCCACGATATTATGATATTATGATCTGAAACTGTAAGCGATGGTTATTCGGCTATTTGATCTCATTTTTTCTTCTTTTAAAATGTTTCTAATGAACGCTATTATTGCCTCGATCTCTTTGTTACAAGTACTCAAACCTCATTGGATTTGTCTATTCATATGCTGTTTTTTACCAGGAGAAATGACAAAACAAAGAGAATAATCAATAATGTTCCGTGAATCTTTATTATAATATGAAAACATTGCTCTAATTGAAAATAGCAGCATTTGGTTCCGGACAAGGAAATCTCTCCAGAGATCCTCTAAGGTAAACTATAGAATACCCGGCCACTTCAAAACATCACTTGAAAACTGTGCTAAACTAGTACTATGCTAAATTCTCCATTATAGTGCAGGTGTATGTAGGGTCGTTCTATGAATGATTTGGAGTCAATAATGGTTAGGTTTTTAAAAATACATTTTAGGATTAGGTTTTTAGAAGGTTTGTATGAAAATTTGAGAAAATGAATGATTAATGACCCGAATGACCGGGTATTCTATAATTCTTCCCGAAAAATCTATTTCCTTACATTTCTGTCCAGTTTTATTCAATAGCTGAAAATCAGGCTTTACTTTTTCCGAATTATTTGGTTCTTTTCTCTGTTTAAGAAACCCGAATATTTGAATTGCAAATTGTTTTCAGCAGTGTTTTTTTGTGTTTGCTGGAATCGATTTTCGAGATGAACTCTCCACCCTTTCCATTAATTGTGAAGGAGATATTTTTTTAGGAAAAGTTCAAAACTGACATATATAATAACCAGACACAGTTTAAAGACGATATTCAAACTTTATTTTTACAATTTCATATATTACACTGATAACACCGAAACTACGCTTGGGTACATTTGGTTAAATTATAATTTCTTTATTCACAACCTGCAAATGCCGTCAAACACTAAAAATAAAAAAATCCTGAACTGAAGTTTATTTTATTTGAACTGACTCAATGTACATATATTAGTTACATGATAACTATTCTAAAAATTATAAAACATAAGTTTACAATAATTATAAGATAATAGTCGTATCGAGACAGATATATAGTGTAAAAAAATGAAAATATATTGTTTTAAATTAAAATGATGAGATGATAATATAAAAGACGTTTTCTAGGAATAGTAACAAGATATCGAATTCTTTACTAAGCACTGATCCAAAGCTCGCTCAAGCCTTGCTAAGTCAACCGCTTTACGCAAGGGTTAGATATATTGGCACTCGAGTTCTATGTGATTTAGAGTGCCGAGCATTTAGATAGAAAACCACGAGTGTTCATTATCTAACCGTCTTAGAATTTTAGCCTCCCGAAAGATGTAGAAAATGAATACTAGCCCTAATACTACTCGAAAATAAAATTGCATGCAGATCTAGATATATGACTTTATTTCACATTTAGAACGACACCCCCCTAAATATTCACAAGGGATATAGCTATTAGCTAAAGGAAAAGTTACGTGTATGTTATACTATAATAGCACCTGTGCTTGGACAGTAAAGTTAGATATAATATTATCAGTCCATTAATCCTACTGAAAATCATTGATTTCTAAGAATGTTGAAAAGTATGGGTTGGTAAACGGCGGGCCTGCTAAGGGAGTGTTCATTATTTATGGCTTGGGGGATGGGGTTGGGGGTTGGGGTTGGTTAAATCATAAGGGGGTGGGAGGAGGAAATGTTTTAAGTGCTTTTGTAGGGGGGTCTCAAATATTTTACCTACTCATTGGGGGGTTCATCAAAGTTGACGTACCTGTCATGTAAAATGTAATGAAATTGTTGTAGTAATGCTAAGCCAGAACACAGGAAACCAGTGTTTTAGAGAGTAGTAAAATATCAAAATATTTCACTCGGGCCTTTGGTTCTCACAAAATTTAGGCACAGTCTGCTTTGTTTCCTTCATACGCAGGATGGTATTCTCTAAGCTCATGATCAAAGGCACGTCCCCATACGACAGATAATACATTGGTGTTCAGGAGGTTAATTATACCAATGCTGAGCTCTTTTTCATTTTTTTTTTTAGACTACGGAACAATGCAATATGATGCACTAGAATGCAATATGATGCACAAATTACCAATACTATTTCAAGTATCCATCTGGGAGAGAGGGTGAGGAGAGATTTCCAATACATGTATATATATATATATGCTTCTACTAAACAAAGGTAATGTTCATGGAAAATACCATAAATATAGAAACGAATAGTAAATTTAATAGATTACATGTATGTGAAGTTTGCATTCTTTCTTGCACATCTTTTAAATATTTTTTTTTGGGGGGGTCAATAAAGTTTTGAGCAATTTTATAGGGGGGTCATCTAAGTTTCAATTCATTCATAGGGTGGTCTTAAAAGTTTTAACAAGAGAAGCAGATGAAATGTAATATTTTTGAGCAAGTTAAGTTCAGAGAGAGTGTTATGTGAAGTTGATTTATTATAATTACTGGGAGCAGTTGTTTAGACCTTTTTGTGCTGGTATAATTATACTTTGTGAATGAATGGATCTCCAGCCATGGGAAAGACATTGCCATGGATGCTGGATGGCAAACTATCTTTAAAAACGCTGTTTTACAAAGATCGACAATCGATTGGAGGTGGAAAATAGCATTTACAAACAGGTTTTGTTAATAACGCTACCGATCTCGTACAAGTGCCTTTAAATATATGAATTAAGATTTGTTTGCCATCTAGTACAACCACATGATTGGATTCCTACAAAAGGCATTTTCGTTATATATAAAAAAAATAACCATATATATTCTCTGTGTTTGCTTCAAGAGCAAATGCTCATCTAGGAAACTTACACAGTCATACATTTACAAGTCTACAAGCAATTTAAATACAAATAAAACAGGAGAATAAAGAAAACCTACATACATTAAGTGTACATGGATATAATCAGCGAGTAAGTCAAGCTGTTGCAATGACAGATTAAGTAAAGCGATTTGTTTCTATGATAAAAAATTGTACAGCCTTGAAAATATGTTCATTTTGTAGAAGTGACAAGCTAGCGTCTCCGAACAGTAAAGTTCTTAGCTTAGATCTGTCCGTACAAACTTGCCAATTATTAAGAACAAGTGCAACAGAGGTTGTATATATAAATGATCACGAGCATGAGTAGTGAATCAATAGACCTAGTTAGCTTGCCTGTTTGTTGTCCCATTTCAGACCACCTGACTTTTTCCTTGAGTAATCCTTTTTTTATCTTTCTGTATCCCAAGAGGAAATGTACCACTTTCTATAATTGGAAAACAAAGCACTGAATCTTCTGGAGATCTATCACGTGGTCTGAAATGGGGCAACAAACAAGCAAGCTGACTTGGGCTATTATCCGGCTTCCCTATCACAAATTAAACCATGTATGACACAAAAAGATGCAAGAACTCCATGAACTACATGTATTCACCTATTCCTATATTAGGTGGCCCGAGTTAAGGCCACTCAGGGCCTCTTGTTACCTGTGTAATACCATAGAGGACAAATTAATCCCTAATTTCAACTTGAAATTGCACGCGTAACTTGTAATTTCAGATTTGAAATTTCAAACGCCGCCTACGCGCGCTTAAAGTTATGTTTTCTGGATCGTAATTTGCCCCCCATAATATTAATGTTAAAAGCGGCTCGAGAAATTACTTCGATTTTGACAAACACGCGTGAAATTTACCCCTAATTTCACTCGTCCCCATTCGATAACCTATACGGGTCCTATACAAATATGCCGAGGTTTGAGCAATTATACCTTTCAGCTCTAGCTCGTGCAATGAATTTGACGATGTCTCGGTTGAATGATATCTGATATTTTCATTGAATATCAGTAATTAAACAATACTTTTTTGATTTTGTTTCACGGGTATAAATGATTGCGCTCTATAGTTTTTTTATCGACTAATGAGTAGTGCTATTTAGTGCTCCATTAAAGGAGTCCTGTACCCTAACATTGACATATTTAAATAAATCTCAAAGGTATGGATAATCGATTTTCAAAGTCATTTTTAACGCGGGCCAGTCCAGCACCGCGTCGCAGAATTGGGGTATCAGCGAATAGTTTGGAATTTATGACGTAGTGTGCGAGGATGATTTAGAAAGGCGGGGCTGGACACAAATCAGACAAATATTTAGAGAAAACATTGTGTATTGTTCATCAAAAACATGGTGCTAGCTCAAATTGGATGCCAAAATTGAAAGAATAGGCCAAACGTATTTGATGGAGGGAAACTCGTCACGTATGACTGCATCGTTCATCAATTTCAAAAATATTCGATTCGCTAACACGCCAAATGCGCCGCGGTGTTCGGGATCATTTTTGTAAATTACGAAACATAACAAGAAAAACAATGATTTAGTCCATAGCCCGGACGAGCAAATCTAAAGATGAATTCAATAACGATTGAAATAAATTACAATGGAAGATTGATTTAAAAAAAATTGTGTTGACAGAGATAGTGTCAAGGTTCTTTACCGTTAAAAAACAAAACTGTTTCAACTTTCTTCAAGCTAACTAGAATCACAAAGTCACCCCTATTCACTAAATACAGATAAAATGTCAATGTAGCTAACAAGTAAGGATTTCAAGAAAAGCAGAAACAGTTATCACAGTCTAATTAGTTTAAATTTCCAATTTTATGAAAAAGTCTAATACAAGCCCTTCGAATCTCCCTCATTCTGTATATATATATCACAGGATTTATGGCAGAATTAACGTACAACAGCGTTTCAGAGAATCGGAACAAGGCAATGTTCTTCTTTGTAGTTGTATAGATAGCGGAAGCGCACAGAAATTGAGAGTAGATCACTAGTAGCACTACCGCCACGAGTGTCATGGTGTGTAAGGTTTCCTTGTACGTGTTGATGTTCAGTGACCGAATAGTTTCATTGTCAGTTGCTGCGGTTTGCTGTGTGCTTGGCTGGACTGCGATTTGGTTGCTGTGAGATTTGATACGTATGAAGCATTTGAAATATGAAACTGCAATTACAATTGGACAAATAACGGCTGAAAACCACATAAACAGACCAAAGACAAATTTGCTATCGTCTCTAGATCTGCTAAGCGTAACACATGAAAGTAGCCAGATTCCAACGATTAGTGTTGAAACACGACTTTTAGTGACAATGACCCGATACCGCATTTGTGAATGGATAGCTAAATATCTGTCTATGCTTATTGCAGTGCACAGAAACAACGAGGTAACACCAAGGTAGAAATTAATCAACCACAGGTTCTTCAGATCACGAATAATTTGGTAATGTCCTTCGTAGTCGCTCACGGCAAAAAATATGGAAATGGGCTGCACGATCAGTCCAGTACCGAGATCAGTAAATGACAAGCTGCAGAGTAATAGGTATGATGGAGTACGGAGAGTGTTCACCGTCAGTATGGCGACAATGATCAAAACGTTTAGAAAAACTGCCAGTATTGCCGACACAGTGTTAACAGCAACATATCCAGCGAAAGGATAGATTTCTGAGAAGTAGTCCATTCTAGGGCGTGTAGTGTTCATAGTTACGTGCGACGATATCCTTTCACATTATTTTTACCATCCAAACAGAAAAGAGAGACCGCACTGCTGTGAAACGTACTTTAGGCTGCCTTACTTGCTCTTATTATTAACTCAATTTCTCTAGGTTTTCGAAGACGCCACGATATTATGATATTATGATCTTAAACTGTAAGCGATGGTTATTCGGCTATTTGTTCTCATTTTTCTTCTTTTAAAAGGCAATCCCTTTATGTAGGACGACACGAATTTTTAAGTAAAATACAATAGAATACAATTCAATACGACAATAGAACGCAACACAATACAATTCAATAGAATACAATTTGGTAGCAATTCGTGTCGTCCTACGTGAAGGGACAGCCTTTTAAAAGGTTTCTACTGAACGCTATTATTGCCTCGATCTCTTTGTTACAAGTACTCAAACCTCGTTGGATTTGTCTATTCATATGCTGTTTTTCCCAGGAGAAATGACAAAACAAAGAGAGTAATCAATAATGTTCCGCGAATGTTTATTATATTATGAAAACATTGCTCTAATTAAAAATAGCAGCATTTGGTTCAGGATAAAGAAATCTTTCCAGAGATCCTCTTAGGTAAACTATAGAATACCCGGCCACTTCAAAAGATCACTTGTAAACTGTGCTAAACTAGTACTATGCTAAGTTCTCCATTATAGTGCAGGTGTATGTAGGGTTGATCTATGAATGATTTGGAGTCGAAAATGGTTAGTTTTTTGGGATAAATTTTAGGGTTAGGTTTTTAGAAGGTTTGTATGACAATTTGAGAAAATGAATTATTAATGACCCAAATGGCCGGGTATTCTATAATTGTTCCCGAACAATCTATTTCCTTACATTTCTGTCCAGTTTTAGACAATCGCTGAAAATCAGGCTTTACTTTTTCTGAATTTTTTGGTTCTTTTCTCTGTATAAGAAATCCGAATATTTGAATTGCAAATTATTTTCAGCTGTGTTTAAGAAACAATACGATACGATGCACTGCACTGCACTACACTGCAACATGTAATGATTAGTTATATTATCGGCTCAGTAATGAAAATTAAGATAAAAGTCGATCATCAGGGTTAGGATTTGTTTCGATTCTTCCCAGACGCTAAATATTTTTTACATAGTTGAGGGTGGCGTACTTGTGAGTATTTTCGTTCTAAAACTTTCTAAGTTTGTACTTTCAGGGAACCCTACAAATTCGGGTTTCTTACACCGAGAAAATACCTTTTTTTTTCGAAGGACCAAAGTCTTCACTGCCGTCTTGAGCTTGTAACTGTAGCAATAAGTTATATAATTAGCTATGTATTTTCATTATTTTGGTTAAAGTGCAGTTTCGGCTCAGTTTAAACACAGTTGCAGTAACAATGAATATGGACTTTTGGCGGTTATTATGTTAAATGTTTGATTATCATTTTGGAAATTACCAATTTTAAAACAATGTGAATTTTTTTTAAAAAGCCCAGTTTTTTATTTATAGTTTCTCCAGTCGGTAACGAACCTGATGTTATGGAAAATTTAATTCGTATTGTAGTTTTGGCACTTTTGTTATTTTTAGACGTATGGAAAGATTAATGTTTGTTGTAGCAGATTGTTAGCAGCTCTTTTGACAATTTGGTAATTAACCTAACAACAAACGATAGGCCGTAAAATAGGTATATTAATATAATTTTAGAAGTTAACAGTAAATCGGAAAGCTCTCGTTCCACCTTTCAAAAGACACCTGCTAAATTCGTAGGTTTCACCAAATTAAATTTTCATTAACATCAACATGAAACATTTCCTACACTGGCTTCATTGATACTTTGTTTAATGATTGAATGGAACTGTAGACCTTCAGAAACATAGAATTCGTAAAAAAAAAAATTCCTTGTAAACTTGTATTTGATCAAATCTTCTAGTTTTAGAAAATATTTAGTTTTCCTCGGGAATTTTTTTTAACGGAGGTAAATTTGCAAGCTTTGATTGACAGTTACAGTGCACAATGATCAGGATTACTCAGCCATAACAAATGCACGCGAGACTACTTCCGACAGTCATGTGAAAACTGCTCTTGATACTTTACGGAATTTCCCCCCTAACATATAACTGTATGGCTTCCTTTGTCATCCGAGGATGCCACTTGAAAATATTCGAGGAAAAGGAGACGTGAAGATGAAGCAGCTATAAAGTACGATGGCCCACAAGTGCAATACTCAAAACAAAGTTCTCATACACAAAACAAAGTTCTCGATACAAAAAACAAAGCTCTTGATACAAAAAATAAAGTTCTCATACACAGAAACAGTTTCTTAGCAAAAATAATACATGTTTATAAATAATCACTAACGCAGAAAAGCAGTCAATACAAAGCAGTAAGGTGTATTCGTTAGTTTTAGTTCATCAGGCTGAGTGATGTGGTGTTCAAGATGCAGCGAAGTGCTAGATGAGAGGCTTATAATGTCATTACCAGTCTTGTGGTCATCTTATTCAAGACGAAGAACACCTAATGCGACATTATTTTCGGAGAGGATTTACATACCATGTTACTGCCACTTAGGACTCTAAAATGCAGACTACAAGAATACGAGGAAGAAGTTCGCCGAGCAATTCAGTACGAGCTGACTACTGGACCCGGTTGTATGAGGGGTTATCGCTCTATGTGGCACTGTCTTCGACTGGAACTATACCATTCAAGTTCCAATTGTTGAACGCATACTTCGTGAATTAGACCCAATGGGATCACAGCTTAGAAGAGCGCATCGGCTTAGAAGACGAGCATACACTGTACCAGGGGCTAATTATGTCTGGCATGTCGATGGTTACGACAAACTAAAGCCTTATGGATTTCCCATACATGGATGCATCGATGGTTTTAGCAGACGTGTTATGTGTCTAAAGGACTGTAGAAGTAATAATTACCCAACAGTCATCGCAGGGTTTTGCCTGGAATGTCAGTGTAGTTGAGCAAGGGGACTGTCCAATGCTTCTGAGGACTGATAAATGGCACGATGGCTGCCATGCAATGCTTTTTTCGTGAAACTAGTGTCGATGAACTTGTTGGATTAAATGCTCATCAATACAGAACATCGACGTCTAACCAAAGAATTGAAAATTGGTGGCCATTTTACCGCCGCAGCAGAACATTATCCCACTCACAGTTTAGAAATTTCCTGCACTTTTCCTTAAGGGCACCCTCAAATGTCATTAATGGAGTATGAACACTGGGCACGGACTGTACTGCGTCAGTCTTTATGACACTATTAATGACTTCAACATTTTGCTGATTTCCGTCTACAGTGTTATCAAATTCAAAATAATCGTTGAAATCATAATCATTATCACTGTCAAAATTAAACGAGCCTTCATCTATGGCACAAACTGAAGCCGATGAGTTTTCAACACTGTATAAGCTACAAGTAGATAAAACCTCAGCTGGACGCAGATACAATGTTAGTCGCAAATACAGCTTAGCCAGATCTTCTTTATAACCTTTCAGTGCAAACTCGTGTCCAGGACTGCCTGGCAGAGAAGTAGCTATTTGTCCGTCAGGATACACAATATTCCAATCAATGCAGTCTTATCATGAGCCAAGCTTTCGCTTTATCAATGCGGCAGTTAAGAGTTCAGTATAATTGCTATTCGTTTTGATCTTGAGCGGCAGTGATTACCCTCTTACTGGAGTTGGGCACACTTTTTCATCTTCGCCACTGCAGGCTTCTAAGACCTATGCTTATAATGATCTCCTGATCCTCCATTTTAGGCTTTCTTTCCGTTAACTTTTCTGTCAAAAAATGACGATGATTTTTAATGAAAATTGGAATGCACCTCCTCTATTTCTTCAACTAGAACTATTGACTCTCAATGATCTATATAAACTACACGTTAGTTTGTTCATGTACGATGTTCATTACAAACTATAAATCCTACTTTCACTGACTTATTTACTCCCTTATCAAACTTACATCTATACCAAACAAGACAAATCTTAAAACAAACATTTTTTAAAGTACTTTAGAACAAATTATAGCTTGTGCTTCGTTACGAATGAAGGTATTAAAATTTGGGGGGAAATTCCCCATGACTTCAAATAATTAAATAAAAATCGTTCGAAACAAATTAATAGACCTTTTCCTGAAAGACTGTCAATTTCAATAATACATTGCTCCTCAAGTACATTCTATAAACAAATTTCTTTTTCTTTTTTGCACCTCAAACAAGTTCCTTATATAAATGTCAATTTCAAAGCTGACCCCTAGCTCTTTTTAGTAATTAAATTCAAGTTTAGCCTATGCCAATTTATTGTAAGTGTTCTTGTATCTGCCGCATGGCCATGAGTGTTCCTGACTAGATAGCTTCACAGTTCTTTTCAGGTCCAGCTCAACTCACATTTATTGTAAACCATACCTATAGTACTACACATTATACCTTGACGTCTATAGTGAAATAAAATGTACTGTATTGTATTGATGATCGCGGTCGCTCTTTTTCCTTGCGAGAAAATCCTTACACGACAAACAGCTGCTTTGTCGATCGCCTGATTCTACGACTTCCTGTTCGCTTCTCCCATACTTTGAGAAAAACTTAAAGTACACATGAAGCGAAAATTAAGTTGATCTAATGTTACAATGCTTTCGAAATGAGGAATAATGACATTTTCCGTTTGTCAATATCTCATCTCGTTTCAGAGATATTCAGGTTTTTGTAATATGTAAATGAGATGACCTATGACGTCATATTGTTTGCATAGCCTGGAGACAAATCACAAAATGAAGAATATCTCTACAAGTATTGAATAAAAATTACTGAAACTTTGCACATATATGACACTATGAAAAGTACACATCACTGTGCAAATTATGGTGTTGCCATGGAAACTCTCATGGCCCCACGCACCTTTCACCTTGAACATTCAATTCCAATTTCAATTTTTTGCTTAAACTACTCACATACAATGCATATAGTGTTCCAAATCTTATTTTGGACCCACACCTAAAAAATTGTGTTTGACAAAGAAGAATTTAGGGAAGTTTGTGTTATTTGTAGTGGAAGCCTGGGGCCAGAGTGTTTCCATGGCAACATCATAATTTGCACAATGATGTGTATTTTCAATAGTATCACATATTTGCAAAGCTTCGATAGTTTTTATCCGATAGTTTTTATCCAATACTTGTAGAGATATTCTTCATTTTGTGATTTGTCTCCAAGGTTGCGCAAACAAAATGACGTCATAGGTCATCTCATTTGCATATTGCAAAAATCTGAATATCTCTGAAACGAGATAAGATGTTGACAAATGGAAAATGTCATTATTCCTCATTTCGAAAGCATTTAAAAATTAGATCAACTTAATTTTCGCTTCATATGCACTTTAAATCTTTACATCTTTTATATCAACTCAGAACTTTATGTGTAGTTTAATGGCCGCCACGATTATATCGCTGTCAGTATGAGAGCACGTGTCTTTGCTAACCAGATATAACACTCGCGTTGATTGGTTAAATTAACGTGTTGCATGAAAAACCATAACAAGAGCTGTGATTCGCTCATTACGGAATTTTCTTTTTATGTGTATATGAGGACTTTGTTTTAATAGACGTGTATAGAGAAACCGAATAATAGGTAAAAAACTGACGGGTCTGTAGATTGTTCAACGTTCATTCAAAATTTTAAGGAGAGTATCAATCGTATAGTTCTTTTATTCTCTGAGTTGCTCTCTGAACTGCAGCTCGGGTAGGGCGACCCTTAGCTTCTGGTTAGTTGTTGTTGTTTCACTGCTATATCTTTGTTGTTTTCTTCATTCTCAGTGCAGGTTTCCTCGTCTTCTTTCCCGTCATTTTCTGACATCTCTAAAGGATATAGTTTTTCGATCGGTCTTGACAATTCCCTTCCATTGCTGAATCGTAGGCTTACTTCTCTCACCATCTTATCTATGCCTGGGTGCAGTTTCGTTATAAGAGGGTCTGAATGGGGGAGTCTACATGTCAGTTGTCAGTTAAAATTTTGGCCATTTGTCAGTTGTCAGTTAGCTCTAGTTAATCATTACTAGAGAAAAATTACAATGTTTGACCCACAAAAAACAAATTTGTCAGTTGTCAGTTATTTTTCGGTTGTCAGTTGTCAGTAAAAATATCGTCATTTGTCAGTTGTCAGTTATTTTCCCTATGGCTTTCTCATCATCTTCTTTACGATTCTTGTCTCTTCGGTGTGCGAGTGATGCTCACGTAAATTTGTGAGATATTCCTCTCTCCATCGCGTCCATAAATTTATCACCAACTTTTGGTGGTATTTTGCTCTTCGAGTCAGATAGTTTCTCTTTGACTCTGTAGGAAGATAACTTGGGTCTGTCTCTTCTTGTATGTTGTACGAGTCTGGTAGTGTTAGCAGTCTGTGACCACATAGGAAATGTGATGGAGTGAGTGGGGGAGTATCATTGATATCTACATAAGGATACGTCAGTGGACGGCTGTTGAGTGTTGCTTCGACTTCAGTCAAGATTGTGTTGAGTTATATCATATTATTTCCAGGATATGCCTTTGTTTGAGAAAAACTGTTGGGAGATTGCTGTTTCTAGTATCTGAGTCTTTAGTGTGTGTAGTTCTTTTATTCTCTGGGTTGCTCTCTGAGCTGCAGCTCGGGTAGGGTGACCCTACTGGTTGTAGTTGTTGTTGTTTCACTGCATGCCATCTTTGTTGTTTTCTTCATTCTCAGTGCAGGTTTCTATTATGTAATATATGTAAATATAATTATATAATAGATACTCTGATTGGACAAAAACCATATGTTTATGAGAGTATAGAGACATAGAAAATATGAGCAAACCAATCAGAGCGCGCGTTACTTGGGACATGACGTCATTTCATCCGGATTCCATGTTTTATACAAAATTGAAAATCAAAATCAGGGCGTAGTGACACATCCACTTTAAGTCCACTTAATTGGCTTAAATTTGCGGCAAATATTGTCTTGACCTATAGGTTATCTTTTTCGGAAATGTTGTTTTAGTTCTCTTTCAATTTCAGTTTCAAAATAAACCGCCAAAGTCCAGTTGCAATGTGTCACTCCGCCATTTTGATTTTCGCGAAAGGAGGCAGTAGAACCTCTGATACCCAGAGTATGTAGTTGCTGGAACAGGCACGGAACTGAAAGTTATGGTCTGAGTCAAGTTGATCATGAGTAAAGCCAGGATAATTTGTCAGACTCTAATTGATCAATAGGATTACACAACAGTTATCATAGGCGGTCATATTCAAATTGTAGGGGTCCGTGAATTAGCTCATAAATTGCTTGTTTAAAGGAATTATTATCCGTAGCTGATTAAAGGGAAGGATACATTCTTAAGAATACATGGTGCAATGTGAAAAATCAATCTACAATGTACTTTATATTACAAATTCAGTTATTTTACATGCAGTTATTCTAGAATCTAAAGGAGCAGTGTCACGTTTAGTATTCATGCCCATGCATATTTTAACTCCAAAAGAGTTATTCTGAACCTTTTTTTAGGTTCAGAATAACTCTTTTGGAGTTAAAATTACTCCTTGAAAATAACAGTAATGTGTCAGGCAGACAAGAAATCAAAAGATGTGACAGAAGTAGAAGTCCGTGAGTAATCCACTTGCATCGGCGTATTTGCACGATATCTCGAGCCGAAATTGCTTTAAAATTATACTTCAGTATTATATGGTTAGGTTTGATGTTATATTTTTATAAAGCAGCATTTCATTTATTTCAATCGAAAGGAAAATTTGCAGCGGCGCGTGACATAGCGTGATTTTGCCATTGTCTATAACAACCAATCAGAATCGTGACACTGCTCCTTTAAGGCATCCGAAGGTAGGTGCTGACGATGTAGCGAGCTGCTTATATTCGATGTCTAGCGCGTTTAAAATAGTAGAGGCACTGAAGAAAAAAGTTCGCTTTAATACCATATTCAGTGCGTGGGTACGGCAGCTTAAGTCACATTAAGGTTACAGGCTCTAGTGCGCGCATTTTGCCGAGTGGCAGATTAGAAATGAAGCATACATTTAAAGCAGGTGTACGTACTGTTTAAAACACGAACAGCAGTGTTTTAAGTAATGGTCCAGATAAGAACTGTAGTGGAATCCATTGTTCTGCGGCAATGAGCCTCCCCACATACGATTTTGCTTGAATATGCCTTAAGTGCTTTAGGAGGTATCTACAGTCCAAACTACATCTCGAAAATAAAGTATTGTTTATGCTATTCGCTCTTTTTACTGTGAAAACGCAGAGAAGCCACCATCCAGCCAATCGGATATAGAGAAAACAAAGGATTTTTCAATCGCAAATTTGAGAACTTTCCCCACATACGATATTCTTCGAAATTAAACCATAGTTAGTTTGATCAAAAATAATTTCAAACCACAAAAAAATATGGAATGAAAATGCATTATTTCGATGGGTTTCTATTGAATTTATAAGTATCAACCAATGAAATTACGAGAAAGAATTATAATAGAAAATTAACACCTTTTAACATTCCTTGCCGTAGACACTACAGTTCTTATCTGGACCATTACTTAAACGGCTTCAAAAACGCTTTAAGAATGCAATGAATGAAAGACGCACATCTCAAGGGAATGGTTACTTAATGAACCATTGAACCTTTGTATTCACAACGCCATGCAAAATATTCGAGTAATCACCGCCTGCAATTACGAACATCTCAAGGGAATGACATGAAGACATTACCATACTATGTTGTTTGAAGCGGCGTTTCGCAATACAAGAAGAACCTGCACTTGAAGGATTTGGTGTCGTGGTTTACCTCGATAAAGTTCAAAACTTGGAAGGCGATGTGACTGATATGACGGCAGACTCTAAATTTTTGACTCCGGCACAAAATATGTAAGTTTAATGCACATTTTTATTATTTTACGGCTTTGAGTTTGGTTTAATAATTGGAACTAAACAGTGGCTTGGTAAACTAGTAATGGTAGTTAAATAACTTCATTTTAATAATATTATCTGTGTATCTCGGTAATCTTTGGGTCTTTATCAGTGAATTCTTAATTAGGATGAAACTTTATATAAAATTTCATGTTCATTAGTATTCTTTATATAAAACGTTCATCCTAATTAGCAATTCAATGAGAAAGCTGAAACATCAATAGAAATGCCATTGTCTCAATCATTAACCCCGTTTCCCTCTGGGACAGAATTCAAATCCCTCCGCGGGCCTTTTAGAATGATGAGATTTTATCAGGTATAAAGGAGCATGCACGTGACTGATTTGCTTCATCTGATTGGACAAAATGCTCATTAATTATTCATGAGTTTTTGAATTTAGTATATTATACAGGAAGAGAAGCTTCTTTAACTTTATGAGGCCATATACTGGAACCCATTTGAGCTTGGAGAAAAGGAGAACAGAAGGAGTAGAAAAGTCAACATTTAAGACAATGCGAGGTGCGCGCTTTTGAAGGCCGGCGAAGAATTCTAAGTAAAAGAGTTTGGGAACAATTATCCCAGACAACAGAACAGTAAATGATATTAGCTCGAATGCAAGACTTATCAGTAGAACAGAAGAGTATACAGTCCTGGATTAGGAAAAGGTTTAATCCTGCGTAGTAGGGCTAGCCTAGCTACTACTGACCTGACTGACAATCAGGAGCAGATGCTGTCAATGTGATTGGCCCAAGTAAGATGGCTCAGTGTCCAAGCTGACACCAAACATTTTGGCATGCGAGACCTGCTCAATTGCCTTATTAATTCATTGACACAGAGAGAGGTTGATCAGTAATTAACCTCGATTTCGATTTCTGGGAGGAGACAATAAGCATATAGACCCTATGCAAAAAGGCGTGGCCTAATTAGCATAAATTCTGCATTTAAACAAATACATAAAAATTGATACATTCGACTCTTGAAAGAGCAGTAAGAAGTTGTTGACATTATGTAGTTTAATAGTTTTATAACAATTGGTTCCAAAGTTATTAGCATTTAAACCTTTGAGAAAACATGAAAACGAGGCTAGTAAGGCCATGGCTGACTTATTTCATACAAAGCTCTCTTAATTCAAACCCTAATTACTCTGTAGCAATGAAAGCTATGCCACTCAAATTTCACAGGATTATTTATTTTCGCATGCTGTTTTATCTGACAAGGTTGATTTCCTCATGTGACCATTGTTGACCAATTAAATAAAAAACAGTATTATTGCTTGTAAAATTCATTAATAATTCATAGGGGTACTAGCCAATCCCATGTGCTGAATGACACCACATGATCGCCACTGTATATCCCCGTACAAACCTGACTAATAAAACATCAGGTTCTGTATCGATATACAGACCCCTGTATCACCCTGATGGGTAATAATCAACAGGAAATGTAATACTAACCGGATATGTAATAAAAATCAACAGGATCTGTAATAACAACAGGATATGTAATAAAAATCAACAGCATTCGTAATAGAAAGTTAACCGGAAATGTAATACAATTTTAACCGGAAATGTAATAAAATAGTTAACAGGAAATGTAACAACAATCAACAGGAAATGTAACAACACTACTTAGTCGAGGTAGCGTATCATCAATCACTCTAGCTGTGAACAAACAGCACCTACCAATTAATGACGTCATCAGTCATGTGAGTTATTTAGTGATCACAATCAGCTTCTCAACCTGCACGTCAAATATCACGTGATCAGCGCTGCGAACGTCACGTGAGTAATTCCGAAACAAGCAAATTGTATGACGTTATAGAACACACGTCACATCAGCTTATCCTTATAGCACATAACGTTTTTACCCTTTTTTCACGCAAAAAGACTCCTGGTTTCACCAAAATATTATGTAGGCCGACTTCAAACGTCCCTTGACATAGGCTGTAGATCGTGTCATAAGTTTCGTCTTCCAGGGGGCAGATTTGCTTTTTACCGCTGTCATGTTTTGCCGCTATAATTAGCGTTAGGAGGAAGAGAAAACCAAAATGAAGAGAGTCTTAGCCATAGTGGTACGACTGCAAAACTTAAGACAGATAATAACTCACGTGACGTTCGCAGCGCTGGTCACGTGATCTGTGACGTTGTGCAGGTTGAGAAGCTTATTGTGATCACTGACTAAATGATTCACATGACTGATGACGGCATTCAGGTAATTGGTAGGTGTTGTTTGTTCACTGCTAGAGTGATTGATAACGCTACCTCGACCAAGTAGTGTTATTACATTTCCTGTTGATTGTTATTACATTTCCTGTTAACTATTTTATTACATTTCCGGTTAAAAATGTATTACATTTCCTGTTAACTTTTTATTACAAATCCTGTTGATTTTTATTACATATCCTGTTGTTATTACAGATCATGTTGATTTTTATTACATATCCGGTTAGTATTACATTTCCTGTTGATTATTACATATCCGGGTGATACAACCCCATGGTCCGTTATAGCTCTAGTAGTATTCTGTATCAGGTACAGAATAGTAGTTATGCTAGTGAGGGAAGTCTCACGACCGATCACTGACTTCCCCTATTCCGGAAGGGGTGAAATGACAAAGTACATCTGCTCTCTTATTATGTACACACCATCTATTCCATGTGGGACCTGTTTTTCTGCACGCTACGCTCTGCTCTCTTATTGCATACACATTGTCTCTTCGATGTGGGATATGTTTTTGTGAGAAACTAATTCATCCCACATCGATAGCAAGGTGGGAGAAATCAAAGGTTAAAATTTTATGTCGTGCATATCAATGGCTTTTAGTTATCTATTAATTTTACAAGTAAGATAAAATATTCACGTCCGATCTGTATTGGCTTTACAATGGCTCGCCATTGTAAACGCCCATACAGATCTCCCGCTCATATTTTATCTACTACATAAGGTGTATAGACTTGGTCTTAAATGTATTTCCGGTCAGCCCAGGCTAGCTGCAAGACATTATTAGCAACACGATTTAATTGACATGTAAATCATGGCCGAAAGAATATGATACTAGTATAGTGGTGTCATTTGCAAACATACTAGGATGTGAAGGTAATGAAAAGTCATTAATAAATAGAAGAAAAAAGAGCGGACCAAGAATGCCCCCCTGAGGAATTCCACCTGTAACTGGGAGCTTATCTGATAAGGTACCCTTGAAGATTAGTTCGTTGGTACCGACCACTTAGCTATGAAGTGAACCATTCCAATGATTATGCAAGTGGCCTATTGTTAAAATTGTGAAAACATTTTCACACACCTGAACACGGGCATCATGTCTGTATGCTGTCGATACCTTGAAGAAAGGTACGCATCAAGTGCATTAAAAATAGCTGAACATTGATGTTTAAATGTACTTTTTATGAAGTAGAAAAGGAGAATAGTTTTAGTACAATTCAAGGTTTCCATGAAAAGTTGTAAAATAAATAAAATACAATTTTGCTAAAGGCCATATAAAAACAGTTGGGTATAAAAGTCGGTGATAATCCTAATTTTATTAGATCTCAAATATAATAAAGAAGGTAGGCGGTTCTTCTATTTTCTGAGAAAGGAGTTAAAACTGTTTAGTTTTATTTTGTTTTCATTTTAATGCGGGGATGCTGTTATTTCTCAGTTTGGCTGCTACTTTTCTATGTAAAATGAAATTTCAACAACATCTGGGACGTACTGCTTACTATTGCGAGGACAATTTAGGCACTGAGTGTTTGAAGAACCAGTACCCTGGGTTACAGAGGTTAAATGTTTGCCTTTTGTTGGTAAATATCGGTGGCGAGCGAAGAAGGCGCGAGGATCGTCGTCAGTGCGCGGCAAAATTCAACCTCTGGGCCAGGTCTGTTTGAACTTAAGTTCGAGGTGTCATTCGGAAAAAACGCTCTTGCAGCATCGCAATTAAAGCCGTAATATATACCGCTTTAAAGGTCATGAATTGAAGAAAGTATATATTTAGTCCGTTTGCAGATCACCACCCGACATGAATATGAACTCATGGAATATTTAGCCATGTTCTACATGGTTTGTTTTGATGACATAAGGTCCGTTCTATCCAACACTTAGTAAGTTCCCTCCTTTGACTTCAGTTAACTAAATAATATCAATGTCATATTTGGACATCGAATAAAACTTGCCAAGTGGAACATTTTGAAGTTGTTGTTGCCATGGTTACTAGTTACGTGAATGGTGGAAACAATATTGCAAAATACTTCTTCAATAAGCTTTTTCACTTTTTGCTCCAGGATCTTTATATCGTTATTGGAAGTTGTAGGTAGAAGGAGGAAGAACTTGTTCTTATTTAAGGTTTTATGACGTCATAATAGCTGACGTCATAATAGCTGACGTCATAATAGCTGACGTCATGAAAATCAATATTTTGAAATTAATGCTACGCAACTGAACCAGAGGCGAAAACATGTGCTTCTTAGATAATATAACAGAGTGGTGCACGTTTTATGTCGTTATCTATAAAGTGAAAGGAGTTATTGATTACATTCCTATCATTCTTTCCTATTAATTAGTCACATGATGGCGACAATTTTGACAAATGTCCCTGTGACACTAAGTTATTATATCGTTTTCATTGTCTCATTAAGTGCTATATTTTTCGTACCGTGCTAGTTGTGGAATGTTCAGTCAGCTATGCAGTGTTTATGTTCTTACATTTAGTTATTTAGTTATTTATCATTAATCAGTTGTAAAGTATAAAGTAATGTATAGAGCGGTATTCAGTTGAGTGTTGTAAAACCAAAACCAAAGTAATTACATAACCAATCACAGGAGCAAGTAAAAACACAATGAGCCAATCACGAATTGAAGTAATTCACGATTGGTTCTACTGAACCAATCACGAGGCAAAGTAAACGCAGCCGTCAATGGGACATCTGCATGATGGCGTCACATACTACAACTACCAGAACTCTTTGCGCGGATTCTTTTGTTCTTTTAATTTGGACCGTTGTCTTGGAATTCTCAAAGCAGTTTTAAAATCCGAGAAAGAGAATTTGAAAAGGTTCTGGTAGGTGTAGTAAAATGACGTCATAATGAAAATGTCCTATACTCTCGCTAAAACAAAATCTGATTGCGTTTCGTTTTAGTTTAAAACTTGATAGAAAAGCTAAGCAAACGCAAACCAAAGTAATCACTTGTTGCTTTCGACACTCAATCGAAAACCGCTCTAGTCGGTTATGTAATGTTGTTTTAAGATTGTCCGTATAATTAATGAGACACAAATTAAAACTAGTATAAATACGTCCAAGGTAAACAGGCAGAAGGCCAAAAAGAACAAGAAGGAATCAAGCCCGTAAAAGAGAACTGAGGCAGATCGTCAGAGATAGAAGTGAGCCCGCGGTCATTGCTGAGAATCATCAGTGAGAGTTTCTACTCTACAAGACATAATTCATTATCTAAAAGAAACCAGCTGTGGCCAGAATAGCTGAGTGCAGTACATGCAGTTGGACAGCCGCAGCCAGCAGAATAGCCGCTGAGTGCGTGGTCTGCCGCACAAGCCAGCAGAATACCTGAATGCGTAGTCTACCGTACAAGCCAGCAGAATAGCTGAGTGCGTGGTCTGCCGTTACAAGCCAGCAGAATAGGGAAAATTTGGGTCCCATAATATTAAGCCTAAACTGTGAGCCAAGGGGCCTGGCTTCGAGCTCCTCGAGTCATTGCACTTAGACCGTTTGTTGAGCAACCCTGAGTCTCATCGTATGAACTGAGACTTCCCCGTAAGGTCTTTTTTAAAGATTTTCACTGTACAAGTGAGGATCTTTATATTTACGGTTATAAGCCTTTGGTTTTATAAGGATTGACTAGCTAGGAGGGTCTTTATACAATTTTCACTCGTGGCGCTATATATAACTTCATGGTTGAGGCCTTTTTCCTTTGTTGAAAACTTATTTTGTTTAAAACTAGGAAAAATGAAGTTTTATATAAAGATCCACAATGACGTACAGTGAAAAGTTGTATAAAGACCCTTTCGTTTTATCGGGTACTGAGGAACATGCACGTGAGTGATTTGCTGCATCTGATTGGACAAAACGGAAGTACTAGATAAGTACTAGATAAAGAAAGATCGGACGCGAATTCTTTACTTTATTGCACTTATCAAACGTCTAGATGTAGAGTGTCACGTTTTCAGTTATTTTGGCGATGCGACTTATTTTGGCCGAAGCCAAAAGTTTATGTAAATCAGGACAATCTCTATTGTAGAATTAAAGACACTAATGTTTTATTAATTTCCTTTGTTTTTGCTACATGATTATTTGTCTAATTATGGTACATTTACCAGCATTTTTCGGTACTGACGTTTAGTTGTAGCTTTGTCCGATCAGAAATAGACACCAACGTCTAATGTCTCTGACCCTAACCAAATACAAAATGGTTCATGTATATAAGTGTTTCGGCAAATCTGAAGAAACGTTTCACTGGAAAATATACTGCAAAAAAGTACGGAAATTAAGGAATTAAGGAAACCAAATAGTATCCCCAGAACCCTATGAGTCAGTGTTACAGATGAAAGGCTCCACAGCACAATAATAACAATACTGACGCGAAACCTAGTCACGGTTGTTCGATAGCGCATGCGCAATCGGATTGCTAAATACCTTTCAATGCTTATCACTGTTGCCGTAGAAATGGAAGCAGCACTCAACAAGTAGTGTAGAGTCCAAAGTCCAGTTAACTTGCAAAGTATTTCGAAGTATCCATTGTATTCCAGCAATGCAATTGCAATCGGTTGTAGAATCAGTCCTATCCCAAGGTCGGTGAATGCTAAACTGCATAACAGTAAATAAGACGGAGTGTGGAGGTTCGTTGTCGTGAGTATTGTAACTATGATCAGTGTATTGAGAGCCGTTGCTTGTATTGAAACAACAGAATTTAGTGCGATATATACTATAAGGGAACCATAGGTGTTAAAGTATTGCACTTGTTGAAAGGCCAAACACACAGTTGTATTGTTCATCAGTTAACTGCTTTTTCTTCTCCTAAATCGACAATCACTTCAAAATTCCTTTCAACTAGACCAATAGTATCTCTGTCCTTGTCCAAAGTGAATGCACCCAATTTGAAGATATTGCAGACTTTTTGTCAGAATTTCTTCGTGTTAGGACCGTCTTTAAATCTTGCAATATAACTGAGAATATGATTGTTTTTACTGTGTACACCGTAATCAATTGACAATCACTTTTTCTCAATTTGTGCTTGGATCCTTTTAAATATCTAACACATGCGTATCGGTACAGGGCGGACGTGTAATTCATAGCTCCGTCAAGTGGAGAGTTTTTGTATGTGTTTAAGTAACTAAACTCCTAAAAATGTCAGGAAAACAGGAAAAAAAGAGGTCAAGAATCTATAGTGGAGAAACTCAGAGTGAAATGACAAGTCTGGAGGTTCGGTTGGAAGCCATTGAGAAGTCAGCGGTCAGCATGGCGAGAAGCCGTGTTCATTCTCGCTCTGTTTTGTATCCTCCAACTCAAGAAACATAACCACTATGACTACTTAGGAAGGTCTAGTCACGCTAAACATGTATTTGGAGAGACTACAGAACCCATGGAGGAGCAAACATCCAATAGACGACTCGAATCGCCCTGGGAAGACAGACGCCATTTTGGACCAAATCAACTTCGTGGAAAAGGTTACTTCGCATCAAGGATTAACCGCTATCCTAACTCCAGCTCTAGTTTCCAATTGATACGGCTAATAATTAGCGGAGACGTCTGCCTCAATCCTGGACCCGAACGATGTAACGTTTGTGCCAAGACAGTCGCTCGCAATCACCGTGCTTTAAGCTGCGTCTTATGTGACCGCCGGTGCCACATTAAATGTGGCAATGTGACGCCAAACGAATACAAACGGATACAACTGACTGATAAGGCAACCTGGACATGTCCTGGGTGTGTACACTTTAATCCTGCCTGCCTGTTATCAGAGTTACCTTTCAACAACATTAGCATCTCTACTTTTGAGACGCTATACGAAAATAACTCATGTAGTGAAGATGTAGACCCAGTTCTTCTTCATTCACCAGTTATATCTAACAGTCATAATGGTACGAATACTGAGGATCCCCTAGACAGCATATTACGTGTGAGACAAGACAACCACAACAGAGATCTAATAGTGCATCAGAACATTAATAGTCTGCAAAACAAGTTCGAGGAACTCAAACTTATAAATGAAAAACTAAAGGCAAGCATTATCGTACTGACTGAGACAAAAATTGACTCTACCTACCCTGATAGTCAATTCAGACTACTTAATTATCGACTGTATCGAAATGATAGGGCCAAAGGAGGAGGAGGTGTATTAGCCTACGTATCTAGGAGCCTCGCAACCAAGAGACTAAAGCCACCGAGATCTTATAAAACAATTGAACCTCTAGCACTTGATGTAAAGCTAGGAGACAGAAATGCTGTGATACTTGGAATGTATAGACCTCCACGATGCACAGGCCCCAGCTATTACAATGAGCTGGAAGATGAACTCAACAGCATTTTCTCCTGGGCCATTTCACTAAAACATAACACTGGGTGATCTTAACCTTGACAGATTAAAACCATATAATAGAGAAGGCAAACTACTCAGAGACATGGAAGACATCTTTGATTTTAAGTGTCTAATTAATCAAGCAACAAGAGTGACGAATACTTCTCAAACTCTCATAGACGTTATTCTTACAAATAAGGCTGAGTTGTTCAGTACTACAGGGGTTGTTGATCTCGGACTCAGTGACCACGCAATGGTATACGGATTCCTCACACCGACAGTAAAACGTTATGCAGCCAAAGTCATTACTTTCAGAAGTATGAAAAACTTAAACATTGAGAAATTCAAGGAGGATCTGAAAGAAACTGTTGCGGTTCTAGATTTAGACACATCAACATCTGTTGATAAACAGTACACGTTGTGGCACACAGGGATCACCAGTGTTCTGGACAAACATATGCCTATAAAAAAGATGAGGGTGAGAGAGAAAGACGCCCCATACATAACCACGGAATGGAAGCAGGCCATACGAAAGAAAAGGAAGTATGCGAAATTATTCAATAAGGATAGGAATCAGGAGAACTGGGAATTGATGAGAAAATGGCGTAATAATGCAACGCGCATAAGAAGAAAGGCAATTAAAGACTATTGGAGGGAAAAATCTAAGGACCTAAAAAACAATCCCAGAAATTTCTACAATACTTTCACACCATTCATTAATGGAAAGCGCAAAAAAGACAGTACCGAAATCACACTCAATGTTCAAGGTAAAGTCGAACATGATCGAGGTATAGTAGCAGAAGAGTTAGCTAAGTACTTCGCCACTATAGCGGATAAAATTGGGGATCCAGTAATCTTAAATTCAGCAGACACTGAATGCGAGAACCACAACAGTATAAAGAAGATCCGAGACAGATGGTCCCCCAATTCCTTTACTTTTCGGAATATTAATAGAAACGAAGTCCATCACGTTCTAGCACATCTTAACCCAAACAAAGCCACAGGGTTTGACCTTATACCGCCTAGAGTACTAAAAATAGCAGCGGATGAACTAGCCACATCCCTTATAACCCTTTATAATCAATCAATAAAGGATAGTGTATGGCCTATGGCGTGGAAGAAAGGGGAATGGATTCCAGTGTTCAAGAAAGAAGACTCACTCGACAAAGCAAACTACAGACCAGTTACCATACTGATCACAATTGATAAAATATTTGAACAACTCCTATGCAAACAACTGAGTGAGCTATCAGAAATAATGTTTGATCCCTTCATGTCAGCCTACCGAAAACAATATAGCTGCGAGACCACAATCGTACGAATGGTTGAAGATTGGAAGCAAGCAACTGATAATGGACAAGCTGTGGGCATTCTATCGACGGACATGAGTAAAGCCTTCGATTCGATGTACCCCCCTTTATTATTATCGAAGCTTAAAGCCTATGGAGTATCGGACAGCTCTGTAACTCTCCTGCATTCATATTTTAAGGATCGCAAAAACAGAACCAGACTGGGAAACGTCACCAGTGAATGGAAACCAATAAATAGGGGTTGCCCTCAAGGATCGGCTCTTGGACCAATGTTATGGAACATTTATCAGAATGATCTATTTTACTGTGAAAAGAAATCTCAGTTATCGATGTATGCAGATGACCACCAACTCTACTTCTCGCACCATAAAGTCGAAAATGCAGTAAAAACATTGAAGAATGACGGGAAAACAACATCTGAATGGTACAAATCTAATTACTTAGAGGGCAATCTAAGCAAGTATCAAGTGATGATCATGGATAAGAGTAAACGAGATCTGTCAGACGTAGATATTGACAATCAAAGAATCAGGAATGCAGAGGAGATCAAATTACTAGGGGTCATTTTAGACAAAGAACTTAATTTCACAACACACATTTCCACGATTTGCAACAAGACCAGTAGACAGATTGGCGTATTGATGAGACTAAGAAAACTAATACCAATTGAGGCAAAATTGCAAATTTACAAATCTGCAGTCTTGCCACATTTGACTTACTGTGGCCTTGTTTGGCACTTCTGCAGAGCGAGTGATCAGAAAAAACTGGAACGAGTAAACGAGAGAGGACTAAGAGCAGTATTCTGTGACTGGAACTCGACATACGATGAACTTCTAAAGCGAGCTAAGATGACGAGCCTTTACAACAAACGCTTGCAGGATATAACAATTTTCATGTATAAGACTAAGTACAATCTGCAACCTAAAAACATTATGGAACTTTTAAATCATCACCATCATCTTACAACCTTAGAAATTCAGACTTTTATATTCCAAGTTTTAAAACTGTAAAATATGGAAAGCATGCACTTAGGTACTTTGGCCCTTGTTTGTGGTCCAAGCTTAGCTCGAAAGAGAGAAACTTACCAACGCTACAAAGTTTCAAAAGTAATATTAGAAAAAGAGATCTAACTAGTCTGGCAGCCAGCGACTCTTGCAATAATTGTTTTCTTTGCAATAGCTAAAATAATTACATGTTTACATAATGAGGGTGGGAAAGTGCGAGTGATCAGTGATAAGATAGTTATTTCAATCATTGACTCTAAATAGAGTATTTATAGATAACCTTGACAAATTTTAAACTTAGTTTTACATATTTATATATATACACATATGGGAGGTAATTAGCCCTTGCAGGAACCATTGTGTTATTTTAATCATTTTATCTCAAACTATCATTATGTAAGATTTTATTCTGTTTAACACTAAATCGTGCTATACTATGCTGATCGTATTATATTTCTTACTCATATATTTGTAAATGTTAATAGCGTTCCTAGATATATATTAGGTGTATTTTAACTAGTGTCCCCGATTAGTAGACTACTTGTGGTCAGCTATAAGATTGACACGTTAATAAAGTTATTATTATTATTATTATTATTATTAATGCAAGAGAACTTTGGTAATATACACGAGGAACTGTGTGCTCTAAAGCAAGACATAAAAGGTAACTTTAACGAGGTAAAGAAGGACATGATCGCGATTAAAACATCCCTCGAAAATGTATGGGGCGAAGTAGAGGACCTGAAAGAACACAATAAAGCCCTCAAAGGCCAGCTCGACCAGTCGCTAGAAGAAAACGCCGCCATGAAAATTCTACTCTCGGAAAGTGAAGACAGAATCACGAAACTAGAAGACTATTCTCGTAGAGAGAATCTGAGAGTGTACAATGTGCCAGAGGAGGCGGAAGAGGACTGCAAAGAGATTGCCCTTGATATAATTGAAGAGGTAGGAGCGAATAGGGATGAAGTTAAATTACACGCAGCCCACAGGATCGGCCGAAAAACAAACGTCAATTCTGCCGACGGAGAGGGTTCTCGTTACCATCCAAGACCATTAATCGTCAGATTCGTAAGTAGAGCAGATAAAAACTTTGTCTGGGCCAATAAAAGAAGGTTGAGAGAAAGCGAGAAGTTTGGAGATGTGTATTTGGATGAAGATCTTTCTCCCAAATCCGCATCATCTTGGAAAACTCTTCGTTTGGCACTTAAAACAGCCCGAAATAGAAACACAACCGAGACTAGATGTTACTTAAAAGGGAAATACCTGTTTATTGGAAACATGAGTTATTCAGTTGAAACACTACCAGCCTATCTGAAGGAACCAACTTCAAGCAATAGTCAGGCTAGCCAAGTTCGTAGTTTACCGAAATAAAATGTAAGACTTCACATTTAGTTAAATTTTCGTTCACAAGGATGTTAAGTAAAATTGAAATGTATCGAATTTGAATAACAATTGCAACCACTTGTTTACTTAAAGTCGGTGATATGTTGAGACGTAAACCGGCACTAATTATCCTCATTTTTTCTAAAAGGAAAAGGATCGTAAACGAGGAGTGAATTCTTCTCTCCAAAATAGGATTCAGTCAATTAGACATAATTGTTCTATTTAACGGCATGCGTTTTTTCACCATACCTTGGAAAATTCCACAGGCACTAATAATAGTAGTACGTTGTTTGTTTAGGTTTTTTTTCTTTTTTTGGTTCTTTTTAATTTTCAAGTCACTTATCATTAAAACTAATACCTTTGCCAGCAGTATGGGAAAACGTTACTTTCTGGGATAATGAATGATTTCAATTTTAGGGTTCTATCACTAAATGTGCGAGGTTTACGAGATTATAAGAAAAGTAGAAAAATGTTTAATTGGATAGTTAAACATAAAGGTGATAGCGGTATCACATTTCTTCAGGAAACTCATAGTACTCCAGACATTGAAACCGACTGGTCACATAGATTTAGAGGCAGTCTTGTAATGTCCCATGGGACGTCAAACAGTAAAGGTACGGCAATACTGTTTGGTTACAAGTTAAACATGAGAAGTATAGACAAGATTATAGATGAAAAGTAGATATGTAATTGTGCTTTGTGAAATACAAGGAAGCAATTTCTTAGTGGTTAATGTATATGCACCGAATGACGAAAAGAGCCAAATAATATTATTGAAAGAAATTATCGCCAAAATTAATACCATAGATTATCCGCTGGAAACATCTATTATTTGGGGAGGTGATTTTAATTTTGTTTTTGATCTAGACTTGGAAACCTCAGGTGGTAATCCTGCTCAAAAAATATGTTCTATAGAAACTATGGAAACTATTATGTTAGAATTGGATCTCTGTGATATATGGAGATTACGGAACCCATCAGCTAAACGGTTTACTTGGTGCGGTACAGCGCAAGGTCGAAGTAGTCAGTAAACGAGAGTGTTATCTGCACCGTAGACGGACTATTTTTTTATATCCGATGAACTCCAGCCTTATGTGGAGGAATGTGATATAATTCCTGCACCTGCTACTGATCACTCCGCCATAACATTAGACATAAAATCAATCCAAAAAGGAAATAAGGGTCCATCCTTTTGGAAATTCAATAACTCCCTCACTGAAAATGCGGACTACGTTATGAAGTTAAAGTTATTAATCAAGGATACTAAAAGTAGTCTAACAAATGAAGGAATTTTAAACCCGCAATCTAGATGGGAGTTAATCAAATACGAGGTGCGAAACTTTACTATGAAATTTTCGAAATCCCTTGCGAGGAAAAGTAGAACGGTTTACCAAAACATTGAATCGGAGATCAACCGTATTGAAAACGTCAATGAGTGGGAAAAGAACGAAAAGATGATTGCAGAGCACGATAAATTGAGCAAAATTCTAGAAGAAAGAAGTAATTACATAACAGAAGGAATTATTATACGTTCTAAAGCAACATGGCACGAATTAGGGGAGAAAAGTACTAAATATTTTTTAACGTTAGAAAAACGTAACAAAGCCAAAACCCACATAAAGAAATTAATTGATAAAGATAATAGAGTGTATACTCAGCCGGAAGACATTTTAAAACAAATTCAACGATACTATAGCTCATTGTACCAGCCGAAGTCGTCTAAAACAGAGAGCGAATGCCTGGAATTCCTATCGCAAATTAATACTCCTAAATTATTAGAAGATGAAAAAAGTACGTGTGAAGGTGAAATTACTATAAGTGAATGTTATACTAGCCTTAAACAACTGGGGACGTCAAAAACGCCCGGAAATGATGGATTAACAAAGGAATTTTATTTGGCTATGTGGCCTATTCTAGGAGAAGATTTGGTGTGTTGTTTAAATGATTGTTATAAGCATGGTTCATTAACGACGACACAAAAGCAAGTTATAATTACCTCACTTGAAAAACCGGGTAAAGATAACAGATTTTTAAACTCATGGCGGCCGATAAGTTTAATAAATGTTGATGCGAAAATATGCAGTAAAGCATTAAGTAATAGGATCATTGATATTTTGCCTTCAATAATCCATCCTGACCAAGCTGCTTTCGTGAAGGGTAGAAATATCGAAGACCCAATCAGATTCATAGATGATGTAATGGATTATGCTAAAAAGAAAGGTATGTCGTTAGTGCTGTTCGCGGCTGATTTTGAAAAGGCTTTCGACTCTATTGAGCACACTTTTATATTTGCAGTTTTAAAGCATTTCGGATTTGGGGAAGGATTTATCAATTGGATTAAGATGCTACTAAAGGATAGCTGTTCTAGTGTAATGAACAACGGTATAGCCACGAATTATTTTCCTCTTTGTAGAGGAACGAAACAAGGCGATCCGATTTCACCCTATCTTTTTATTCTGGTGATAGAAATAATGGCAACAATGATTCGGAACTGTGAGGATATTGAGGGAATCAGGTTTGCACAAAAGCACAAGAAAATAGTTTTATTTGCTGATGATACTACCTTTATTTTAAAAGATATTGAATCTTTAAATAAGGTAATAGATCAGTTGGATCGGTTTAGTGCTTTCTCGTCACTTAAAATCAACTTAACAAAATCACACGCAGGTTGGTTGGGAAAAGTTAGTAAAAGAGAAACATGCTCACGAAATATCAAATGGGTAAATTTCCATAATAAAGGTGTTAAGATTCTGGGTATTTATTTTTCTTATAATGAGAAATGGCATTATGATAACAACTTTATACGTATATTATCTAATTTTAAAACTACCCTATCAATTTGGCGGGCGCGTGGTTTAACCTTATACGGCAAAATACAAGTGGTGCGTTCGTTAGCACTATCCAAACTATACTACGTATGTTCAAAAATACACGTCACAGATGGGTTCATTAAAGATGTAGAACGTATTATTACTGACTTTATTTGGAATGGCAGGAAACCGAAAATAAAGAATCGAACGCTAATTGGGGAATATTATAAAGGCGGTTTAAACTTGCCTGACCTTGCTTCTTGGATTAAAGCTAGTCGTATAAAATGTGCTATTAACCTCATGAAGCCGGAGGAGAAAACATGGAAAATTTTGCCTCTCTTGCATTTAGAAAAAATAGGAGGAATTGATGTGATATGCAATAATTTCGATGTAACAAGGATTCCATCAAATATACCAATTTTTTACAAAAGTGTCCTCACGAACTGGGCTCAAATTCCCACCATTGAGGTAGTAGATAATCATTTACTGGTCTTAGAACAATATCTTTGGAATAATAAGCATATTAAAATTGACAATAAGGCGGTATTTTACAAAGAATTTTCTAAATGCAATATAAATAAAGTCGGTGACCTTTGTACAGACAACTCAATATTTGATTGTACATTTGCTCAACGTATAGGATTACAAGCAAAAGACTACATTCGATGGGCTAGTATTATAGATTCCATACCTTTGAAATGGAAAACTTTACTAAAACAAAATAAAGATAAGGTTGATAAGGAAAGATCATCGTCGAGATATTTATATCTGAGTAAGGATGGAATTGAAATTGACAAGGTTAAAACTAAACAGATTTATCAGTGGTTAATTAACGTGAAATTTCGATTACCATCTTCTCAGAGACATATATGTAGACGGATCAATCTGATGTCCCCACCGGACTGGGGTGCAGTTTATAGTAGAATATACAAAACTACAAACGATACGTATACGAGATGTTTTCAGTATAAAATATTGAACAACTGCCTCTATCTCAATCGTGATCTTTATCGGTTTAAATTGCTGGAGTCCCCTAGTTGCTCATTTTGTCATTTGTATTCAGAAACGATAGATCATCTATTTGTTGAATGTATAGAATCTAAAAATCTATATTTTGAAATAAGGGACTGGCTGGAAGAGTTTGATATATTTTTACCTGAATCGAATATAGTGAATATTATTTTGGGAGTAGAGGCAGAAACACCAATAAATTACATTATTCTGAGTTATAAATTGATATTGTATAAGGCTAGAAAAAGCAAACATATTCCTTCTCTGTCTCTTTTTAAAAACCATTTAAGATATTCTCAGAAAGTCGAACTAAGAGTGGCAAAATCTAAGAACAATATTATCGTGCATCTTCGGAAGTGGGAAAAATTAAATATTGCTTTATTGGCTTAAATTAAATTCAATATTGTCGATTATATATACAGCTGGCAAGGGTGTTATGTTATGTTATTATATTTTATTATAGTATTTGCTATTTTTTTCAGGGTTATGTATATTGTATATTGTATAAAATAAAATAAAAAGATGTTTAAAAAAAAAAAAATCTAACGCCGGGGGCATAACGCCGTGTTGCAACTAAACTTAAATATTGATCTTGCATTGAATTTCTGTAAGAGCTTGATTGAAGTGAGAATATCTTCCAACAGCTTTCACTATTGAAAGGATAATTAATTGTTATTCGCTCAATGTGTTTTGAGAGTAAACATCGGATACGCATTGAATTATTTCATTATTGACTCTGAAAATATGAGAATATTTAGGCCGGCAACATATGTGCCTTGAAATACATCAAAAGAATCTTATATAATTTTCAAAGTTCTTGATAGGTCTTTTACGTCTTCAACAAAACTCCTTCACCGATTGTCACCGCCGACCACTTCAATTAGCGCTGTCTTTATCTATAGCAATTGTAAGCCACTGTAAAGTTGGCAATGCTTGCTGTGATAATTCAGGGTCTTAAATGTATGACTGAAATTGGTATATTGGTTAAGGCAAGGCAATACAGAAAAGTGTTACGAAGACAGCTGCATGTTATTAAAGCAAATAAGAACACTTCAGAAATAGCCTTCAGTCACATGCTGAAATTCAATAACGGGATAATATGGCGATAAATCGGACGTGTATGTAAGGAATAATAAATTGTTACACTGACGTACAGTGAAAAGTTGTATAAAGACCCTTTCGTTTTATCGGGTACTAAGGAACATGCACGTGAGTGATTTCCTTCATCTGATTGGACAAAATGGAAGTACTACTGAGATAAGTACTAGATAAAGAATGAGCGGACGATCTTTATGGGATTTACAAACTCGAGCTTTGTAAATCCCATAAAGATCGGACGCGAATTCTTTATCGCACTTATCAAACGTTTAAATGTAGAGTGTCACGTTTTCAGTTATTTTGGCGATGCGACTTATTTTGGCCGAGAAAATCGAAGCCAAAAGTTTATGTAAATCAGGACAATCTCTATTGTAGAATGAAAGACACTGATGTTTTATTAATTTCCTTTGTTTGTGCTACATGAATTATTAAATAGTTTGATAAAGTCTAATTATGGTACAACCAGCATTTTTCGGTACTGACGTTTAGTTGTAGCTTTGTCCGATCAGAAATAGACACGAACGTCTAATGTCTCTGACCCTAACCAAATACAAAATGGGGTTAAGAGCCGAGTTCATGTACATAAGTGTTTCGGCAAATCTGAAGAAACCTTTCACTGGAAACAATACTGCAAAAAAGTACGGAATGTAGCACAGCATGAAGAGTCCAACGATTAAACACATGGTAATTAAAGTCTTTCTGTATGTAAAAATGTTAATTCCCGACTGCGAAGCATTTGAATGAGCCCCGTGGGCGGCAATCTGCGACTGATGAGTTCTTATTTCTTTGAAGGGAAGAAGAACGAAACAGAAGAGAATAGAGAAAAAATGATGATTATGAACACGCAGACAACGACTGCAATAGCAGATATAATCTTGAGAATTAAGGAAACCAAATAGTATCCCCAGAACCCTATGAGTGTTACAGATGAAAGGCTCCACAGCACAATAATAACAATACTGACGCGAACCTAGTCACGGTTGTTCGATAGCGCATGCGCAATCGGATTGCTAAATACCTTTCAATGCTTATCACTGTTGCCGTAGAAATGGAAGCAGCACTCAACAAGTAGTGTAGAGTCCAAAGTCCAGTTAACTTGCAAAGTATTTCGAAGTATCCATTGTATTCCAGCATTGCAAATGCAATTGCAATCGGTTGTAGAATCAGTCCCTATCCCAAGGTCGGTGAATGCTAAACTGCATAACAGTAAATAAGACGGAGTGTGGAGGTTCGTTGTCGTGAGTATTGTAACTATGATCAGTGTATTGAGAGCCGTTGCTTGTATTGAAACAACAGCATTTAGTGCGATATATACTATAAGGGAACCATAGGTGTTAAAGTATTGCACTTGTTGAAAGGCCAAACACACAGTTGTATTGTTCATCAGTTAACTGCTTTTTCTTCTCCTAAATCGACAATCACTTCAAAATTCCTTTCAACTAGACCAATAGTATCTCTGTCCTTGTCCAAAGTGAATGCACCCAATTTGAAGATATTGCAAACTTTTTGTCAGAATTTCTTCGTGTTAGGACCGTCTTTAAATCTTGCAATATAACTGAGAATATGATTGTTTTTACTGTGTACACCGTAATCAATTGACAATCACTTTTTCTCAACTGAATTTGTGCTTGGATCCTTTTAAATATCTAACGGGGCATAACGCCGTGTTGCAACTAAACTTGAAGACTGATCTTGCATTGAATTTCAGTAAGAGCTTGATTGAAGTGAGAATATCTTCCAACAGCTTTCACTATTGAAAGGATAATTAATTGTTATTCGCTCAATGTGTTTTGAGAGTAAACATCGGATACGCATTGAATTATTTCATTATTGACTCTGAAAATATGAGAATATTTAGGCCGGCAACATATGTGCCTTGAAATACATCAAAAGAATCTTATATAATTTTCAAAGTTCTTGATAGGTCTTCTAAGTCTTCAACAAAACTCCCTTCCTTAAGAAAAATGAAAACACCGCTTACCTTTTCTATGTGCTTTATATATATTATGATCAGGATTATCACCGACCACTTCAATTAGCGCTGTCTTTATCTAGCACTTGTAAGCCACTGTAAAGTAGGAAATGCTTGCTGTGATAATTCAGGGTCTTAAATGTATGACTGAGTTGGTATATTGGTTTAGGCAAGGCAACACAGACAGGTGTTACGAAGACAGTTGCATGTTATTAAAGCAAATAAGAACAATTCAGAAATAACCTTCAGTCACATGGTGAAATTCAATAACGGATAATATGGCGATAAATCGGACGTGTGGTTGTAAGGAATAATAAATTGTCACCTTTGTTATAAATGCTCTTACTTGTATGACCAATCAGGAAAACCCTTCTTTCAATCACGAGGAAGATGATGTGTACCGCTTGCATGCTTTAAAATTCACTCACCTTTGACACAAAGGTCTGCCACCAAGCATGTTTGACAACATGTTTGAGTATGCAAGCAATGTACACAACCACAATACCAGATATGCTGCCAATTAAAACCTCTATAAATCACGCGTAAGAACAAATACCGGTCAACAGGATTTAAGCGTATTTTCCTTTTCAAAACAAATTAAACGTTATCTACTGTCAGAGCAACACGTATGATTATTATTTTGCTCGTTGTATAAACATCATTATCTTGAACTTCTTCATTCTCTAAAATTATTCAGTTGATCCTCTTTGAAATTCCTTCTGTTTTCCTTTTTTTCCCTTGTTGGAGTATGGTGGAAAACAATCACCTCCCATAATGATGAGACGGCTCGCGTTCGAAAACAGGTAGTAGTGAAAGCGTCGCATTTCAGCTGTCATATCGGGTCATTGAACTGACAGCTTGAGAGCCTGGGGGGGGGGGGGGGGGGGGGGGGGGGAGGGTTCTTCAAGGTAAAAAGGGTAGGGGTGACCTAAAAAATACCAAACCGTGAAAAATTTCCCACCCTAAAATGTACCTCATGGTCTAAAAATCAAACTGAAAAATGGATTTCACTTGGACAACCCCTAAAAAATACTAAATCGCCGATTTCAAACCCTAAAAAATACGACGATCACCCCTACCAGCCGAATATAGGAATCAATGAAAGGTATTTATCTGTATGAATACCCGGGTATTTATACAGATAAATACTTTGCATTGATAATGCAGCTCTCTGTTGTTCAACCGTTCTTTATCGGAGATAAATCCCTAAGAATAACAAAGAAAACCGAGCAATGATATTTATTATCCGTTCCGAGAAACGAACAATTCCCGAGAGCGAAGCTCGAGGAAAATTCAGTTTGGAGGAACAGATAATGTGCAATGTCAAATGTTAGCTCATATTTCAACGCCACAAAGTAGGTTATTATTTTCTTTGACAGGGCCCTGGGTTTCATAGGAGATGTATTTATTATTTTACACATCGTAACATTGCCCAAATATGGTGATTTCACCCTCAATATCTGTCACATACACATGACAGATATCTCACGCTTGGCACAAATGACCCTAAAATCTATCACTTTGCTATATTTTCAAAAGTTTCCAACGTAGAAGATTGATTTTTTGTGGGAGGATGAAGACCGATGACCTAAACGAAATCCGATACTTTGAACTACCGTAGACATTTTGATGACGTCACAGTTACGTCATATACCCATTTATAATAGGTTTCTCGATGTTTTCAATTACCTTTAACATCAGTAAATTTTATATTTTCGATTTCCCATCATGTCGACAACAAAGAATCCGAAAACCCGAGTTCGAGTGGTTAAAAGGGAAAAAAGTTATGAAATTTTGAATTTTGGCAATTTTCCCCGCCAAAATTTGGCGGGAAATATTCAATACAGAACCATTTACAAAATAACTTCTTCATTCATCTTTTAGAGTTTAAAATATTTGTTTTCGACAATCTAGCAATCAAAAGAGTAAATCGGTACCTACAACCGTATGTTTTTAGAATTTTCAATTTTTGAGAGGAAATACATTAAAATTCACAGTGAAAAAGAGGGAAACGTCATTATGACGTCATAAATTTTTGAAAATGTCTTTTAAAAATAACTATTCGAGTATTTTTCGGGTTTTAAAGAGGAACTCAATCTCGTACCCAGATCCCATTTGTTTCTTACTGCGCATGCTCGACGAAAAAAATTAGGCTCTGGAAGAATCCGATTCCGGAAGTCCGCGAATCACGGACTTCCGTTGAATCTGCGCATGCTTATCATTACGTCACCCTCGATTCTCTCTCAGCGCCTCAGGCCTCGGTTTTGCTTTGGATTTAGACGTTCACCCGGTATCTTGATAGTGATCTTTTGCTTGCTAGTGTCAGGGCAAGCCTTGGGGAGTCTCTTTCATCTTCTGCCGTTTGTAGTTTGGATTTAAGGCTTTATTTTCATGCATTAGGTTCATGTTTCTTTATCGTGCGATGGATATCAGACATCACAAATTTCTGAGTACACAAGAGGATTCATGGGGATCGAAAACTCGCTGAAATCGCCTTACCTGAGCCAGATGACCACACAAACAGCAACTGAATACACCGTAGAAGCAAGTCAAGGCATTTTCACTTACGATTCTCTCGTATTTTTATAGCTCCTTGAAAGCTGGAGTTCGTTACATTCCCATACAAACGCTTATATTTAAGCGATCAGCGCCTGTTCACAACTTTACGAAATCGGAAAACGCCACTTCTGTCTATAGAGCACTTACGAACATTGTTGTTAATATGCCGGGAATGTAGAGTATTACCTATCTGTTACGGTAAATCCCGCGGCTATATCCAGTTGAGTTCGATTTTCGAATTCTGAGAATTATATTCGTGTACTGTGTGCGATGTATGTTGACGATGAAGTGATACGAACTCCCGAGTGGATACAAGCAAATATCTAAGAATCCCTGAAGATTTTTAGCAGCATCCATTTAGGTAAAATCCAACGGTTTTTAGCGTTTAGATAACCCGGCCCCATATTTCCGATGCCTTTGTCCAAATAAATCAACCCTCCAGAAATGCTTTATGTTTGACTTCCGTTGAAATTGCATTGTTCAGAACAGCCAATCAGAATACACAAAAATCGGATTCTTCCAGAGCCCTATTTTGTCGTCGAGCATGCGCAGTAAGAAACAAATGGGGTCTGGGTACGAGATTGGCATGACTGATGTCAGACCCATGACGTCAGAAAATGTGACGTCACAGGAAATTTCAGTTCTTAATAACTCGGCAAATATTTATCGTAGAGACTTTAAAATTGCGGCAATCAAAAACACACATTTATGTTGTTGTGATAACATGCTTTATTTCAAACGTATAGGTAACGCACAATTTGACCTTAAAAGGAGTCGTTCGTTATGACGTCACACTAACGTCAATATACAAATGTATTTGATCCTAAAGATGTTATTACATTTTAATATTAACATACCAAAATTTCGTTAAATTTGACAGCGAATTAAACAAGATGTGCTGGTTTATATATTTTTGGACTCGCTTTTAGTGATCGATTTTGAGATAACTTATGCCATGCGTGTCTTGCGTTAATATAAACCATAGTTTATAATAATAGAGTGGAATGGTTATGAAACCCGGAAAACTTCAAAGGGCTAACAAAGGCGCTGCGATTTATGTTGGAAGGGGATAAGACAAAAGATTGTGCACGGTCAGAGTTCATTAGCGTCCCCTGAACGACTGAACCCACACGTTTCTATTGGCTGATTGATTAACATATTCCAATATCTATTGTGTTTTGTGCACGGTCACGGTTGAAAAAAGCGAACAAAGACAGAACAAAGAAAGTCGCTGGGTTTCATAACCATTCCAATCGATGAACTATGTATAAACCACACAAGTGAATAGTGCTTTTCGCGCGCTCTGATTGGCTACTCCGGAGGTGAATGTCCTTTGCTATTCACCCCCAAGCGAAGCACCTCGCGCGAGTTTTTGTCCATTTGACAGAGCATAAACTATTTGGTGCTGGCACTTGTGTGGAGTAATACAATACCGCTCGAAACCTGTATTCTGATTGCACCATTATACTGTAGCTCTATTGTGTTTGTACTGCACGTTCTAAAGGTTAGGGTGTTTTGTATTGTTGGGTAAGCCAATGTTGTGGCTCGTTTCGAGCGGTACAGGCCGGCTCCTTGTGTGGTATATACTAAACAGATGGGTTGCGGCATTCCTACAGGAAAGACTCTGGTGTATCCGCATTGTATCATCATGCTCTGCGACACTTAGTTTGACCGGTTGGATCCCCCAGCGGACAAAATTAGGCCCCATTTTATTCGCTGTGATGGTCAATGACCTTGTCCCGAGCAACTCCCCGTCCGTCATGAATTTTGTAGTCGATGAAGTTCATAGTTTCGTGAAGAGAATAACATGCGTCTTAATCCGTCCAAGTGTAAGGCTATGTCGATCGATTTCTTGGAGTATTGTAGTTGCAGGGGGCGGATCCAGGATTTTTGAGTGGGGGGGGGGGGGGGGGGGTTGGCTGACATTAATTTTTTGTTTGGGAACATGCAAGGGGGGTGGGGTGGCTGTCATATATTTTTTGTTCAGGACCATGCATTGCCTCTGCAATTTGGCCAGTCCAACTAGCCCAAAGGGGGGTGGCTAGCCACCCAATCCCCCCCCCCCCCACCCCTAAATCCGCCCCTGAGCCTGAGTTGTGTGTAGCGTCACATTATAATTGGCAATAATGTTGTGGAGAGCGTCAAGTCTTTTAAATTTCGCGGTGTTACCGTCTTGGATGACTGACGTGGGAAGCCCACTGTAAGTGGGTTATCAAGAAAGCGAATAAGAGATTGTACACTCTTAGACAGCTCAAGAAGTTCAGTGTTAGTGAGCATGGTATAGTTGTTGTATACTGCACATTAATTCGCTCCGTCATAGAGTATGGTGCCGCAGTTGATGCAAACCTTACCATTTTTAGAGGCCGCGATAGAAAGGATCCAGAAGCGCGCGCTGGAAATAATTTTCCGTGGCTCATGTTATGAAGTGTCTTTAATGAAAGCTGGCATTCCAACTCTACAAGATAGAAAAGAAGCTGTATGTATCAAGTTTCTCAGGAAAATTAAACATGGCAACCCACTGTTTCCAGTTATTCACTCTAGGATGGTCCAGGGAATTGGACGTTACAACTTAAGATCAGGAGCGACTGCAAAACCAAAGTTATGTAAGACCAATCGATTAATTATAAGTGATGCTGTAACTGTTAGGTGTTTCAATGTTTAATGCGCTATCAATTTATTATTATAAAATTATAAAATTAACTAAATTGTAAATTGCCTGTAATTCAGTTTATACTGCGAGAGGTAATTAATAAACAGCATATTGTTATTATTATTAATATTATTATTAATACAAATTTGAAAATCTGTGTCCCGCAAATTTTGAACTATTTTCACGTGTTAATTAGATTTGATTACTTTGGCCCGTTTCAGTATATAGATACCGATAAACAAAGCCGCCTGATGTTTATCTTTAAATTTGTTTGAATTGCGTCAGGCACATGAATGGAAGGCCTACTCTGGGTCCTTAGGTCACCTTATGTCGCCCAATGTCGCCTTAAGTCGCCTTAAGTCGCCTTACGTCGCCTTATGTTGCCCTATTTTGGCTTATGATATAATATGAAATTACACATTTTGCTAAAATAAATGGTTATTATAAAACTATATTTAGACTGTAAGTGTTTTTGTTTTCAATAATTATTAATGAATACAAATTTATGTATCTCTACATCTACATTGTATATCAGTTGTATTGACTAAACCTTACCACCCCCA